>JAPVLO010003246.1:0-44811 GCA_027257055.1 Cephalopachus bancanus
CTGTCTGGGGATGGGGAAACACCTCTTATCAACAGGGTGCCTGAATGAAACGTAATTGTACACCTAACCCTTAACTGTACCCCACAAAACTGTAATAAAAAACATTGATTATAGAAAAAAGAAAGAATTGTTATTTTTTCTATTGTGTGTTCATAGCATCTTTGTTGCATATCAATTGACAAAAAATGTATGGATTTACTTATCAGCTATCTATTCTGCTGTATATATGACTGTTTTTATACTAGTACCATGTTGTTTTGCTTACTCTAGCTTTGTAGTGTATTTTGAGATTACATTAGATTTTGTGATGCTTCCAATTTTGTTTTTTTGGTCAAGATTTCTGTGGCTATTTGAGTTCTTCTGTAATTCTTTGCAAATTCTAGAACTTTTTTCTCTATTTCTGTGAAAAAAATACCTCTGGAATTTTGATAAAAATTTCATTGAATCTGTAAGTCATTTTAGATAGTATGGATATTTTAACAATATTATTTTAATTTATAAACATGGGACATATTTTGTGTGTGTGTCTTCAAATTCTTTCATCAATGTTTTACATTTTTCACTGCATTGGTCTTTTATCTCCTTCATTAAATGTATTCATCAGGTTTTAAAAAAACTATTGTAAATGGTATGCTTTTGTAAAATTCTTCTTTTAATTTTACTTAATTTATTCTTTTAACATCCACATTGCTTTATCCTCTCCCCTTACCCTTCCCAGTCTTGATAATCACTATTCTACTCACTAATTTCTTGAGATCTATTTTTTTAGCTCCCAGATATGAGTGAGAACATACAATGCTTTTCTTTCTGTGCTTGACTTATTTCACTCAACATAATGGCTTCCAGTTCCATTCCTGTCACTGCAAATGACAGGACTTCATTTTTTATGGCTGAGTAATATTTCACTGTATATATATTATATTTTCTACATCCATTCATCTGTTTTGGGGCATTTAGGTTGATTTTCTATTTTGGCTACTATGAACAGTGCTGCAATAAACATGGGAGTGCAAATGTCTCTTTAATATGTTGATTTTTAAATTTTTGATATATGCCCAGTAGTGGAGGTGCTGGATAATATGGTAGTTCTAATTTAAGGTTTTTTGAAGAAACTCTATACTGTTTTGCATAATGGCTTTACTAACCTGCATTCTCATCAATAGTGTATGAATTTTCCCCTTTCTCCACATCCTTGCTAGCATCTGTTATTCCCTGTCTTTTTTTATACAAGCCATTTTAATTGGGATGAAATTATACCTTGTTGTGGTTTTTGATTTGATTTTCTCTAATGAGTAGTGATGCTGTGCATATTTTCATATATCTGTAGGACATTTGTATACCTTTTCAGAAATATCTGTTCAAATCTTTTGCCCATTTTTAAATTAGATTATTTTGCTCTTGAGTTGTTTTAGTTCCTTATATATTCTGGTAATTAATCCCTGTCAGATGAATAGTTTGAAAACATTTTCTCCCATTCTGTGGCTTATGTCTTCTGCTGTTTCCTTTGTTGTACAGGAGTTTTTTTAAGTTGATGTAATACCATTTGTCCAGTTTTGCTTTTGTTGCCTGTGCCTTTGAGGTCTTACAGAAAAAAATTTGCCCAGACCAATGTCTTGGTGTGTTCCCCCAATGTTTTCTTCAAGAAGTTTCATAGTTTCAGTTCTTAGATTTAATTCTTTAATTCATTTTTTTCATGTGATGAGAGGTAGGGATCTAGTTTCATTCTTCTGCATATAGTTATTCAGGTTTCTAGCTCCATTTATTGAAAAAACTATCCTTTTCCTTTTGTAAATTCTTGGCACCATTGTCAGAAACAAGTTGCTGTGAGTTTCATTGATGAATACCTGGGCTCTCTAGTTTGTTCCATTGGTCTATGTGTCCATTTTTATGCCAGTACTATGCTGTTTTGTACCTATTTATCCAACTTTTATATAAGAGATATAAGTTGTTTACACATCAACATTACAGTATTACAGTATTCTGAATTTAATTATGTACTTTTACCAGTGAGTTTTATACTTTCATATATTTCTGTGTACTAAGAGTTTTATTATTTGTTTTTTCTTTTGGTTTGTTTTGTTTTGTTTTGTTTTTGTTTTTGTTTTTTTAGTCAGAGTCACTTTGTTTCCCAGGCTGGAGTGCAACAGCATGCACATGGCCTCTGGAGCCTCAACCTGCTGGTCTCAGGTGATCCTTCCACCTCAGCCTTCCAAGTAACTGGAAAATTAGTCACCACACCTGGCTAATTTTTCATGATTTATTGTAGAGGCAAGATCTTGCCAGGTTGCCCAAGCTGGTCTTGAACCCTTGGGCTTAGGCAATCCTGTCATCTCCACCTCCCAAAGTGTTAGGATTACAGGTGTGAGCCACTGCACCCACTGCACCCATCCTTTTCTTTAAGTTTGAAGATTCTTGTTAGAATTTCTTGTAAGGCAGGCCTGTAGTGATTAACCCTCTCAGCTTTTGAATGCCTAGTTGAAAGTCTACCTCTTATTCATTTCTGAAGGACAGATTTGTTGGACAAAGTATTCTTGGTTGAAAGTCTTTTATTCTTTAGCACTTTGAATATACCATCCCACTCTCTCTAGGTCTGCAAAGTTTATTCTGAGATTTTTGTTGATAAGCTATGGGTGTTTGCTTGTGTGTGAGAGTCATTTTTTTCTTTCTGCATACAAAATACTCTTTTTTATTGAGTTTGACAGTTTGGTTGTAATATATCTTTGGTTCCAGTTTATTGGAGACATTTGCATTACCTATACCTAGATGTTTATATCTTTCCCCAGATTTGGCAAATTCTCAACAATTTTTTAAAACAAGTTGTATTTTTCTTTCTTCTTTTTATTTAAATCCTAATATGTGGATGTTTGCACTCTTGATGCTATCTCATAAATCTCATAAATATTCTTTATTCCTTTTTATTCTTTCTTTGTCTCTGACTGAATATTTTCAAATAACCTGTTTTCAACTTCATAGGTACTTTCTTCTGCTTGATCAGTTCTGCTGTTGATGCTCTCTATTGCATTGTCTATTTCATTTCTTGTATTCTTTAACTTGTGAATTTGTTTTTTTATTATTTTAATCTCTCCTCTAAACTTCTCATTTGGTTAATCATTGCTTTTCTGTTTTTATTAAATTGTCTCTGTATTCTCTTGAAGTTCACTGAGCTTCCTTAAAACAATTATTTTGAGTTCTTGTCAAGCATTTCATAGATCTCCATTTCTTTGGGGTCTGTTATTGAAAAATTATTGTGTTTTTTGGTGATGTTAGGTGTCTTTGGTTTTTCATGTATGCAGGGTTTTTTGCGTGTGTGTGTGTGTGTGTGTGTGTGTGTGTGTGTGTGTGTTGTTGGAGCTGTCACCTCTTCCAGACTTCATGAACTGGTTTTGATGGGGAAAGAGCTTCTTTTACAGGTGAGTGTAAGGGTACCAGCTGTGTGGAATGGGATTGTTTCGACTCTGGTGATGGAGGAGCATCACAGTATCTGTGAAACTCTATCAGCTAAGGTTATAATTGATAGAGATTGGTCTTGGTTGTGGATGTCTGCAGTCACAGCAAGGGCTGTTGGGGTCTTAGTGGCAAATATTGCTAAAGTCCACCTGATATCCTTTTTCTCTGAAAGGGGAAGTCATGGCCAAGGGGATTCCTCTTGTCACTGGCACTGGATTTGGTTTGCAAGGGTACTTGCAATGGCAATAGCACTGATGCCTGTTATGTACTCATGGACTTGATATCTGAGGCACTGACACGTATGGAAGGATCAAGGTTCTGTGATCCAGAGTGATAGTGTCACCACTACCTAGAAGCACAGATGCCCTTGCTGCTTCATTAGTAATGGTGTGTGAGGCACAGATGCTTATGGAGTAGATGAGGAGCTGAGGTCCAGAGCATGGATGTGTATAGAGCTACAGCAGCTCTGGTTCTGAAGTATAGGCATGCAGAGAGACCACAGTTCTGGGGCTGGGATGTGGTGTGTCCTATAGCAGTGGGAGCTCTGTTGTCTGAGGCATGGGTGCATAGAGTGAAGCCACAGATCCATCAGGTCTCGAGTGAGACCATGTGAAGAGCAACAGTACTTCCAAGGTCCAGGGAGCAAATTAGCTTGCTGTGGTGGGTGGCTTAGATGTCAGAGTTGTGAGTGCTCACATAGCAGCTGCAGAGCAAGTGTTCAGTGTGAGAGTGTAGACAGAATGGTCAAGGTTCCAAGACCTGGGTAAGGGCTTATCCATAGTAACAGTGGTTCTGGTGTGTGAGACATAGGTGAGCACAATACAGCCATGGAACCATTAGAGTCCAAGACTAAAACATGGGCAAGCACAGAGTTCCCATGGAGTCTGTGTCTGTAGTGTGAGTACATACAAAGTGACCATGGCTCAGGGTTGAGAGGGGTAGCCACTCTTGTCCCAAGACCACACAAGTAACTCTTTGGAAGTTGGAAGCATAGCCACATAGCCCTCTCTGGTGGGATGGCTGTTGGTTACCTTAGTCATCCCACCAGAGTTGGCTACCTCTCTGGCGTCCTCTGCAGAGGAGACTGCACCCACCATATCGCTGACACTAATAGTGTTACTCTTGTTAGTTTCTACCCACTCCAGACATCTCAGGAATGACAATCTCCCCAGCAGTCCTTTTTATGCAGTTATTACCCATTTTTTGGCTCCACTGTGTTGCTGCAGTTTGTCAAATGGACCCTTGAGCCCTGCCCCAAGATAATTAACATTCATGGATAACATTCTATTTGTTGTACTTTGTGGAGAGAATAAACCTTGTGTTTTCTACTCTACTGTGTTGCTGACATTACTCTGAAATAGGCCATCATTGGGGGAAAATATTTTGATAGTATTTCTGTTTCTAATTGGACACATTTTTATTCTCTAGTAAATTGGAATGGATATGCTATCAAGACCAATCCAGTTTTGCCACATTTCAATTTAGTGAAATAATTGAACAACTTATTAATGAGCTTTTCCTTTGTAAAAACATTTGTTACAAAATGAGTTCTGAATACAAAGAAAAAAGTACCTTTACAATTAAAAATATTCAAGTTAAACTTTTTAAACATTTCAAGACAAAAATACAATGAATATGTGTACCATTTAGATGAATTTACTCTTGTTTTACCAAGTAGCAGCATCTGTAAATAAATTATTTAATTTTATTAATAAAATTATTAGAAGGTCAATTAAAATGGCAACAATTGTAAGTTTATTAACTATAAAACACAACTTAAAGAAAATTGAAGGTAATTTATAACAAAACAATATTGAAAACAACACATTTTTCAGAAACACTTCATTGACACAGTAATAGAGAGAAACAACTAAGAAATAGATCAAGATGTGTCAATATGTACCAAAAATCATTAAACTGTTTACATATTTTTAATATTCAGATATTTTAATATTAAAAGTTAATTTTGATTTATAATTCAGATGTTATTTTATTTTTAAATAACCTTTGAATGAATCTGTTCTATAAATTTGCCAATAGAATAAAACAATTTGATGTCAGAAAACATTTTTATAAGAATATAATCTTAATGATTTTGTCACTTATTTCACTCTTCAAAACCTTCCAGTTTGGGTGATACATCATGAGGTTCCTTTAGCAATGTCCCATCATGAAAAAAAGATGAATTAAATTAATCTTCTCCAACTGCTGGAGAATAGAGAACTCAGCAACTAGTGCCACTTTCATCTTTTCCTTTTGGTCCATGATCATAATTAGAGGATTTATTTTCCACTTAAACACCCAGTGTTGAACCTGTGGGTGGGCCAAGGGTAATTGCAATAAGTTCAAAGTAAATTATGAATGCACTTCATAGAAACCATTTAGCAAAAGTATTGGGCATATTTATTGTGTCAGTCCTCATTTAAAAATTTACTTTTAGTCTTTTATTATTTTATTTTCCTTAATGAGAAACAAAACAACTATAGGACCAAATTGCTTTCCTAGTCAACTTCCTGTTCTCACGTCATGTCTTGTATGATTAAGTGTGGTGAATGATAAAGTAGCCAGTGACTTTGTTTATTTTGAATAATTACTTAATTAAATGGCAAATAGAAGATATAAGAGGCTATTAAGAACAACCACACACCAACACATTGGAAAATGTAGAAGAAACAACCAGAAAAAGGAAACTACAGGCCAAGATCCCTATTGACTACACATGCAAAAATCCTCACCAACGTAATAATAGCAAAACAAATCCAACAGCACATTAAAAATATTAAACACCATAATTAAGTGGGTTCATTCCAGTGATGCAAGAATGGTTCATCATATGCAAACTAATACATGTGATATATTTCACCAACAAAATCAAGAACAAAAACCATATGATCATCTCCCTAGATGCAGAAAATATATTGATAAAATGTAGCAATTCTCTATGGTAAAATCTCTCAACAAATCAGGAGTAGAAATAAGGTATCTCAGCATAATAAAAATCATGTGTGACAAGCCAGAGCCAACATTATAGTTAATGGGGAAAAGATGAAAGTTTATTCTCTAATATCTTGAATAAGATAAAGATACCCAGTTTTACCATTCTTATTAAACACGGTACTGGAAGTTCTAGCCCGTGCAATCCACTAAGAGAAAGAAAGGACACTGAAATTGGAAAGAATGAAGTCAAACCGTTCATGTCTGCAGCGGTATGATTATATACCAGGGTGCCAAAAATATGTCTACACATTCACTCAAAAGATGGCATTAATTAAATGAATGCTAATGTCACCATGTGACAGAACACTAGAATTGGTCAGTGCAACCACCTACCAAGTGTAACTTATATACATCTTTTGTTACCAGTATATATTGACTATTACAATGTTAATACAGTTTTTTCCTTCCTTAAAATGTGTATACATTTTAAGGCAAATATATAAGCTTAGAGACTCCACCAAAAAACAATGAGAAGCAATAAACAAATTTGGTAAACTTACAGGGTATAAAATCAGCATACAAAAATTAGTAGCCTTTCTAGACACCAATAACAAATTACTTGAAAAATAATTTTTATTGTCTTTTACATTTTTATAACAACCAAAAAAAATTAGAAATAAGTTTAACCTAGGAAATGAAATACATCTACAATGAAAACTTTAAAAAAAATAGATGAAATATGTTGAAGAAGACACAAAAACATGAAAGGGTGATCTGTGTCTATAAACTGTAAAAGTTGCTGAAATATCCATATGTTCCAAATAGATCTACAGACTTAATGCCACCCTTATCAAAACACTGATGACATTCTTCACATTAAATAGAAAAAAAATTCCTAAAATTCTTATGGAACCACAAAAGACCCCAAATAGTCAAAGCTATCTTGAGCAAAATGAACTCAGCTGGTAGCATCACACTACCTTACTTTAAACATATTACAAAGCTATAATTACTAAAACATCATGACATTGGCATAACAACAAATACATAGACCAAGAGAACAAAATAAAAGACACAGGAATAAACCCATACATCTATAGCCAACTGATTTTTAGTAAAGTTGACAAGTATACAATGGAGAAAAGACAAGCTCTTTAATAAATGGTCCTGGGAAAATTAGATATCCACATGGAGAATTATAAAACTTATCTCTCACCATACACAAAAATTAATTCAAAATAGATTAAAGAAGAAAAAATACAGGAAAAGCTCCATGACATTGGCTTAGGCAAGTATTTTTTTAATATCACCTCAAAAATATGGGCAACAAAGACATATATAGATACGCGGATACACATATCAGCTAAAAACTTCTGCACATCAATGGAAACAATCCATAGAGCAAAAAGACAACTTACCGAATGGGAGATTATATTTGTAAGGTTATACATTTGATAAAGGGCTAATACACAAAATCTATAAGGAACTAAAACAACTAAATAACAGAAAAAAGATAGCAAGATTTTTAGAACGGATGTACATACACAAATAGCCAACAGCTATATGAAAAGGTGCTCAATATCACTAATCATCAGGAAAATGCAAATCAAAGTCACAAGTACTATCACCTCACTCCAGTCAAAATGGATACCATCAAAAAAAATCAAAGGATAAGTGTTGATGAAGATGTAGAGAAATAGGAACCTTTACACACTGCTGAAGTGAATGTAAATTAGTACAGCCATATGTAAAACAGTATGGATGTTCCTAAACAAATTGAAAATAGAACTATCATATAACCCAGTAATGTTATTGCTGGGTGTATCTCCAAAGGAAATGAAATCAATATGTCAAAGAGACATCTGCACTATAGCCCTTGTTGCTATAGCTGGTTTCAGTCATGCAACTGAAGTGTGTAGTGGCCACCCCAACACATCGACCTGCTGGGCTCCAGCAATCCCTTCATTACTCCTCCTCAAGCACCTAGTGAAATCCGAAATGGATCGCCACCGCCCAACCACTCCGCATCCAAAGCCCGGGGTAGGGGGGACGGGCTGGAGTTACTGAGCATGTGCGAGGAGTGGCGCATGCTCAGTGCGGACAGCAGCCTCCCTTTGCGGGTAGCGCCGGCGGTGGCAGCGGTGGTGGCGGCGGCGGAGGCTGCACCGCCTCCTCCTTGCACTCCCGCTTGGCGGGGTTAGATGAGCGGCCCCAGTAGCGGCGAGGGCGGCGCGGGGCGAGGAGGAGGAGGAGGAGGAGGAGGTGGCTGTCTTTGTAGTCTCCCTGCTGCGGGAGCCGGAGGCCGCCACCGGAGCCGTCGTCGTTGGAAAAGGGCTGTGTGCGCGCATGTCTGCCCGACTGGCCAGCGGGGACGAGGCGGGGCGGCGAGGATGATGATGTGCGCAGCGACTGCCTCCCTCGCCGCCGCCTCCTCGGGCCCGGCGGGGACGGATTCTTCTCTGCCGCCACCATCTCTTCCTCGCCGGCACCGGGGGCGCTGTTCATGCCGGTTCCCGAGGACTCGGTGGCGGCCGCGGGGCTGGGGCTGCCGGCCACGGACTCCCGGGGTCACTCCCAGCTGCTGCTGTCCGGCTGGGCCCTGGCCGACCGCTACCGGAGGATTTACACTGCTGCGCTCAATGACAGGGACCAAGAGGGTAGCAGCGCGGGACACCCCGCCTCCAGGTACGTCCCCGCGGTGCCCTTTTTTGCGCCGCATGCCGCATGCGCGCGCTTTTGTGTGTGTACACGTGTGTACGCGTACGTGTGTACACGTGTGTAACGTATTTACAGAACTGTCTTTCAGCCAGCGGGAGAAGCACCGAGATAGGAGGGTGCGGTGGCTGCAGTTTCTGTTTTAAGTGTGTGTGTCTGTCTACGTGGCGGGTTAGTGAGGATGATAGGGGAGCCTGTGATGCTAGAAAGGGTGATGGTGCTGGTCGGCGTTGACACGTGTGTGCATTGTTGAGGAAGGGGGAGGAGGCATGGGTAGAGGGTAAGAGGGTGACAGACAAGAGTGGTGAGCGAAGTGGTGCTCTCAGTGTCTCTGCCGCAATGAAATTTGCACGTCAACCCCCCCCCCGTGACATTCCATCCTTCCCTTTTTACATCTGCTTTTCCCTAAGGAGCAATGGTATAGGTTAAGGATAGTGTTTTATTTATAGGATGAATTTTAGATAATCAGTTTGGTGGATAGGCATGAGATGGTTTGAAGAGATTTCTGAATAAGGGATGCAGATTTATGTAAATATAAAAGGTGTCTGATAGAGATTTTAGAGCTGCTTTTTGATGACTGGGCCCTTTGGTCTTTTAGAATTGAGATTGCTGCTGCTCTTGTGTTCCGATGTCCCATTGGCCACTTCTCTTAATCTTCTGTTCTATTCCTCTGCTACTTACAGGCTTTAGAGTAGAGGGGTTTTGTAGCGGAAAAGGGAAAGTTGAAGAACTTCAAAATATGACAGCTGGTAGTATTCAACTGCCACCAGCTAGAAAATTTGAATAGCTCCTAGATCTCTTCCAGTTAGGCTGGCTGCGCCTTCAGCTTCCTTGATGTTGATGCCCAGTTACTTTCATTTTCTTTTTCTCAAAATGTGGGTTTCTTTCTTTCTTTCTCTCTTTCTCTCCCTCTTTCTCTCTTTCTTTCTCTCTTTCTCTCTCTCTCTCTCTCTTTCTTTCTTTTCTGTTGTCTTCTTTTCCATGCCCTTACATGCCACATACCCTGAAGGATGGTGACTGACTTATTTCACCAACATTGACAGTGGTAATTGGGAGTTGGCTTCATCTTTTTTTCCTCACAGCTTCTTGCAATATATGAGGAAAGCATTGTAGTATTTTGTCAAGTGAGTTAAAGAGTTTACTGTATTCATTTAATGTGCAGTTTATCAGGCAGTAACCAGATGTCTTTTTCTCCCAGTAAGAAAGTGTCTAGGTCAGGTGTTTGCAGTTGATCGGTATGTCTCATGGCTTATCTGTTGGAGAGAGTTGTAAGGATGGAGCTTTGTTCACACTTTTTCCCATGTCTGTAATTATTTACAGGATCGGGCATATGGAGTAGTTTTATCATATGGATGTAAATGTGTGTAACTACCCTTTGCTATCTGAACTGAAGGCCATAATGACACAAGTCTTGTTTCTTGCCAGTGTTTTTGAAAATTGTACAAAACCACAATAGACTCTTTTCCTGATAATTAGGTAAAATTTTAATCTGTGAGTCTCCATGGCACTATAGGTACATTTTCTCAAATAATACAAATTTATTTTGTGTTTCCAGACTTATGCAATACTTTGTGACTAGTATATTTCTGTTTTGACTTTCTAATACTGCACTCGTATAATAATATGACTTCTATGTATCTAGAGCTATAGTAACAATTTTAGACAAAGATAATATAGGTTAATCATGCACATAAAATTTGTGAATGATTTTTAGTCTTTGGTTCATTTTTGTACAAGCTATAATGAAAGGTATTGAAGAATTAATTCAAGTATTTCAAGAAATACTCCTGGAAGCCAGCCTTATTATGTTGTATGATATTGCCTGCTAACGTTTGTTCATAATATTGTTTATTACAGTTCACATTGTTTTATTATAAGGAGTAGCCTGCAGCTACTCTTTATTGAGGATTTGATTAAAAATTCAGTTACATTTCTTTTTAAAGATGATGGGAAAAGTAGAGCTAGGAGTCAGGCTCTGAATGAATGGTATAATCATTGGTGTGGGGACACTGGTTGAGGTAGAGTAGAAGATGAGCTCATTCGGAGATGGAGAATAGAGCAAGGATAGAGGATAAAGCTCTAGACCATCAAGTTTAAAGGTGTGAGAGAAAGGAGGCAGTGAAGGAAACTGAAAAAATATCAGAAAATTAAGATGAGAACCTTGAGACGGTAAGACCTCTGGCCCAAGGAGAATGGGCTGAAAATTCTCAAAGGCATTAAGTGCTGAAGAAAGGGAGAACAGTTTTCAGATCACTGATAACTTCTGGGGGGAGTGTTCCGAGTAGAGGGATGATAAGTAGTGAATGAAATGTGTTGAGGTAACTTAAGGGGGGATTCAGAGTCGAAGGAAGGATATTAAAATATGGGGAGGCAGATGGGATATATTCAAATATTGGAAGGGTGATGGGCTATTCAAATATGGGAGGGTAAGTGGAGAGTCAGAGAGTAAAGAATTGAAAGAGAGAGGATAATTGATAGGGAGAAGTCAAAGGAAGACCTAGGGGCAGATTTAAGATGACAGGTGGAGAGGTTAGCTATTGATGAAAATTAGTGATTGTTGACCTGGGTGCAGTGGCTCATGCCTGTAATCCCAGAGCTTTGGAAGGCCTTGGCGGGAGAATCGCTTGAGCTCAGGAGTGTGAGACCCACCTGGGCAACATAGTGAGACCCGCCTGGGCAACATAGTGAGATCCTGTGTACAAAAAACCCCAAAAAACTGGGCAGGGTGGTGCGCACATGTATTCCAGCTGCTCAAGAGTCTGAGGCATGAGGCTGAGGTGGGAGAATCGTCTGAGCCCAGGAGTTGGAGGCTGTGGTGAGCTGTGATCGTGCCATTACACTTCAGCCTGGGGGACAGAGTGAGACCTGACTCAAAAAAAAAAAAAAAAGGGGGAGGCACTGTTAACATAGAAGGAGAGGAGGTAAGTATTTGTAAATATGAAGACTGGGAGTTTATTGAGGAGCCATGTCCTATTCATTTTGGTAACCTTTAGACATAAAGTGCCTATTGTGTGCCAGCCACTGTTGTAGGTCCTGAAGACATAGCAGAGAGCAAGAGAGACAAGGCCTCTATTGTTTCTACCCCACTCTAGTGGAAACAGTGGCTAAATGCTGGAACTCAGGAAACAGGTGATAATTTGAGTTAGTGATAAGGATGAAGGAAATAAAACTGATTTCATGTGATAGAGCAGTTTGTAGTGGGGCTGTTTTAGGTAAGGTGGTCAGGAAAGGTCTCTGGCATTTAAGTTGAATTGTAATGATGAGGGGACAGATCTAGAGGAAGAGTGTTTTATGATTATAAAGACCCTGAGATGGGAGCAAGCTGACTGTGTTCGAGGAACAAAAAATGGTGGGGAGTTATCAGTCAGTGTTGACTGAATTTGCTTTAGGTGTAGGGTATAGAAACTAAGGGATTTAAGCCTAATGGAGTCATTGACTTTGATGGCATTCTAACAAACTGGCTAAGAGCTTGAACACTGAGGGTAGACTGGTTTTGAATCCTGGTTTTGTCATTTGCTAGCTGTGTAACTTTGAATACATTATCTAACTATCATTGCTCAGTTTTTTAAATGTGTAGAATACTGATAAAAGTAATGTAGATTGGTTTTTTTTAGAGTAAATGAATCAATATATGTGCTTGACACATAAGTGCTGTTAAATTTTTAGTGCTGAGAGTGAGGGGTTTGAGGACTTGAAGGAAAGACAAGGATATGGTTTACTATTCTTTTTTGGGGCTCAATGACTTTGTAGAGTGTGGGAATATCTCATTTATTCGGTGACTAAATATGTATGGTTTTGGATGAATGAGACCAATCAAAATTGGAACATTCTCTTGGGGAAAGGGGTTGGACAGAAGTGAATAAAGGAATGTTTGATCATCTCTTGATGTGAATGGCTGTATATAGCCTTGCACTTGGGTGGCATGATAGAACACTGGCTAAATGCTGGAGCTCAGGAGGCAGTCTACCTTAGCTTAAATCCCAGTTCTAATGTTTTCTGTGCTAAGTTGGGCAGGTTAATTAGATTTTTTTGGGTCTGTTTCTTTATGCTTAACCTTATTGAGTTATTGAAAGAACATTATACCTACACATGGTAAGTGCTCGTTAAGTGTTAGCTGCTATTGTTATTACTAAAATCACACTTAAAATTTCAGTCAGTGTGGTATTGTAAACTTTTCCACCCAAAAGAGAAATGGCGAGCACTTCTAGGTGAGTTGATTCTGGGTTAACGTAGAAATGGAAATGAATTAATCTCCCAGTTCAAGAGAAGAGAAGAATCTTACCTGTGGACTTAAAAAGAAAATGAAAATGTTAATTTAGAAATACTTTTGCATTTAAACATACTTGTTTTAAAAAATCAACAGAATATTCTCTTTTTTCCTGAAAAAACAGATTAAACATTCAAGCTTTGTGGGGAGCGGTTAGGTTAATTGAGACATATGCACATACAATAAAATTCACCCTCTTTTAATTTTTGAGCTATGGAACCATCACCACAGGCAGGTATAGAACATTTCCATCACTTCAGAAAGTTTCTTTAGGTCTCCCTAACCTTAGTTCCTGGCATCCACAAATCAATTTTCTGTCACTACTATTTTAGCTTTTCTAAAATGTCATATACATTTTACTTCTTAGGGAAGGGCCCCCGGATGTTGTTCATCTTTCTGTTTTCTATCCCTATATTTCCTGTAAATGGGAGTTAGGTCTTAAGGCTTCATTGGGTTTTGGTTGGACATTTTCTGCAATGCTATTTTGTATATAGTGCTGAGTGCTGCTTATTGCATTCCTCCCAGAGATTGTCAGGTTGTGTGCCATTGTTTAATAATGCTAAGTCTGGTTATGTGGGCAAGATGGGACCCACTAGATCTCTGTAAATTTGTGTTTTTTCCATTTGTAATGAGCAAGCAATCACAGGGTAATGACGTGCACAGCGTGAATATCTTTTACTTAATGATTTTAGCATCCTTTGGTAATCCTTGACTGAGTCAATAATTTCTTTTTTTTTTTTTTTGAGTTGGAGTCTCACTCTGTCACCCAGGTTGGAGTGCAGTGGCACGCTCACAGCCACCTCGCCTCGATCTGTTTGGCTCAGGTGATCCTTCCATCTCAGCCTTCCAAGCAGCTGGAACTACAGGCATGCCCCACCATGCCTGGCTAATTTATTTATTGTAGATATGGGGTCTCACCAAGTTGCCCAGGCTGGTCTCGAACCCGTGGGGTCAGGAAATCCTCTCACCTCGGCCTCGCAAAGTGCTGGGACTATAGATGTGAGTCACTGCGTCTGTCCTGAGTCAGCAATATCATTGGGGGGTTCAAAAAATGCTGGTTTAAAAAAGTAATTCTATTATTTATCCTATATTTATTAGCCGGTGATCTTCTGCAAAGAAGAGTTTTCTCGTATTGACTGGCAGTGAAATGTAGTTTCTCCTAAGAAAGTACAGTGAATGCTTAATTTTCTCCCTTTACTAACCAAATTGGTGTGATAGTTCAGTGGTGGTGCATTGAGTGCCTGGTGAGCTATTCAGATCTCCCCTTTTGGGCACATGTTCCCTTATTTTTTGGGAATATCATCAGCTAAAATTGACTGTAGCTGAGTCCCTCTTCAGGCATTGCTCTGAGCCATCAGAGCTGCCTCCCCCAGAGTCATACCTCCTCTTCAGGGACATTCTACATCTAATATCTATTCTATGTGGGGGTATACACGTCTGGTCCTTTTTCTCTAAGGCAGGACAACTTTGAACACCAGAGCTTTCCATGGTATTGGCTGAGGCCTTCTGTTGCTGCATTGCAGGCAGCTCCTTGCTCTGCTCAGTCCTGCATCTTCGACTCCCCCATGGTTGTTGATTCAGAGGGCACTTCCCAATAAACTAATGGTGTGCAAATCTGCATTTAAGAGTTTATATCCTGAAAACCCTACTACTTAAGACAGTTGATACCAGGAATGGTCTGAAGAAGTAGACTTTGGAGCTGGTTTATTGCTTGACTGACTGGCAGTGAGAACCCTGTTTTTGTGGTAGATGGAGCACTAATACTGATGACCCTTGGTGTGCACTGTAGCAGTGCAACTGTTAAAACTTCCCCTGGTGGTGAGTTGGAATGTTATTCCTATTTTAGGCTTTTGAGAGATTTGGAGAAATTCTTAATTATAAGGACAGTAATGAGAAAGTTATTGGTAAGAAACATTGGTAGACTGGAGAAAGATGATGCAAGTCTGAAGATAATTGGGGCAAAATGTAAATGGAAATTTTTTTAGCAGAATATAAAGAATCACATCTGTGGTAAGAGGAAAGAAGCTAAGGATTAGGCTCAAGACTTAATTTTAGGGGTAGCAGAGCTCCAAAGGAGGGCTGAATTATCAGCTCTGCCAAGGTCAGTGCTCTTTTGGGGAAGGAATCCTGACCCTTAGGGTGGAGCATCTGAGTTGATGCACTTGAAACCTTGAAACCCCGAGTTCTTCTTAACCTTCTGGGTCTGCAATAAGTGGCCTACTTCTACTGGCTAGAGGGTAGTTGCTTGAAGATTGTGCAGAAGACTGTGCTGCCAGTCTTAACCCCCTCTGCTCCCCTCTCCCTTACTCGCTATCATCAGACCAGTAACTAGGGTTAAGTCACAAGAAAACCTACAGAAGGTACAGGACCTGCTAAGGGAAGAAGGGACTGTACACACACACACACAGACACACACACACACACACACACACACAAAACACACACACACACACACACACTTATGAAGTGTGAAACAAGGCACCCCGGGGCCCCACAGCAGACATACAGGAATACCATGGATTTTTCAAATTTTCAAAGGAAACAGCAGTGTCTGTCACAAACTACTAGCTTTGAATTAGTTCACAGTTTTGACATTAGATTGTGCTGTGTTCCTTTTGATGATGCCATATCTTTGCAGAGTTGGATTTTTAGTAGTTGTGCTACAGACCAAGCACTGTACAAAAAAATCAGTGTGGAACAGGAAAGGAGGAAGGCATGTTCAACTTGATTCCAAATTTGGGAAGTTGTTCTGCACATAATAGCCACACACATATCCTATTATCAAGTAGTTGTGGCTATTTATGAAATAAAAAAGCTTTTTTTTCCCTTTCCCGTTTATGTTCATTTTTTCAAATGCTAATTTATGTGTATTTTTTAACTAAGTTAATAGGACATAAATTCTTATTAATTATTTGTATCTAACTACTTAAGAAACACTACCATTAGATATTTCTGTTGGCCTCGGGTGTGTGGAAAAATTACTGATGATGGTTGTACATGAACCCAGTAAAGGACTTCCTTTCATCAGTGCTGATCTAGCATCTACTGCTGCTGAATGTCCAGGCTGACAGCAGAGAGGCCAACCATCCTTCAAAGAGAATGACCAGTCCTAATACCTTGGAAAGGACTATGATTCATTTTGACTGGATTTGATAGGTTTTCTGGGAGTGAATTTGTCTTTCCAGCAGGGGCTCAGCCAGCACTACTATTTGATGGCTTACAGAATGTTTGATCCATTTGCACAGGGATCATTTCAGACTAAGGGACATACTTTACATCAGAGGAGGACCCATAAGATCCATTTATCCTGTCATGCATCACACCATCCAGAAGCTGCTGACCTGATAGAGCAGTAAATCAGTCTTTTATGGCATAATGGATGATGATATTTTGGAGCTTGGGCTTGATCTCCTGCAAGGATGAGGTGCCCAGCTCCAGTGTTCCCAATAAGAAGAACATGTGAAAGTAGGAGTGGCTTCACTCAGCATCACTCTCAGTGATCCGTCTTGGGGAAATTTTTACTTCTCATCTCTGTGCTTCTGAGCACTAGGGATTAAAAGATCCTGGATCTCAGAAGAGAAACATTTCTAACAGAAGGCTCTGCAAGAATCCTGTTACACTTTAAGCTACAGCTGCTGCTGGGATTTGTGGTTCCTTTTCTAAATAAATAAAGTCACCATTTGGACAATGCTAATGTCCCTGTTCATCTGGGGAAGGGAGGGCTGCTGTTACACAATGGACATGGAGGTTTGGCACACAGGTTATCTTCTGGGTGTCTCTTGGTACTTCTTGGACCAATGTTGATGGTAAAT
Source organism: Cephalopachus bancanus (assembly GCA_027257055.1). Lineage (NCBI taxonomy): Eukaryota > Metazoa > Chordata > Mammalia > Primates > Tarsiidae > Cephalopachus > Cephalopachus bancanus. Next base: position 17,179 of record JAPVLO010003246.1, read on the forward strand.
TGACATGAGACAGACCTAATTACCACCCCATGAGGTCAGCCACCTGGAGCAGCAGAATATGAAGTTTATCTAGAATAGCTAGTAGAGAAGAAGTGGCCAGTGTGTTTTTGACTTGAAACCACCTGTAGTGGCTGGGGTTGTAGTTTGACCCACTTTCCTTCCTCTGGAAAGTTTCTACAGAAAATGACACTATAATTCTGGATGAACTTTTTTCATAACTTATTTGAAGTAAGTAAATTCTAATAGTATATTAGGTACACTATAGTGAATGCTGTGATCCAGAACTGAGGTGCTCATTCTCCCCAGCTGCTGGGAATGTTGGTTGGCTAGATTCTTGCCTACTTTTCCCCTGTGGTCATTGCCTTTGGCTGTAGAGAGCCACCTTGCCCTAGGGGAAGTATCATTCTTGGGGGCACTGCATGAATTAGTTGATAGGGGAATTTTATGGTTTTTAGTGCTACTATAACTTTTTTTTCTATTTTTCAGTTGTTTAATACTAGTTTATAACAACACAGTTGCTTTTTATATTAATCTTGTATCTAAGCTCATCATTTTAATAGTTTTATAGATTCTCTGGAATGTTCTGTATACATAAGCATATTATCTTTCTTTTTGATCACTAGCCCCCCCCCACTCCTTTGCCCCTGCTTTATTCTGGTTGGAAAAGCCATATTCTTCCCTGTTTCTTATTTGAGGGAGAAGCAATAAATTAGTCATTCAGTCTTTAATCATTAAGTATGATGTTAGCTGTATGTATTTTGATATTCTTTATCAATTTGAGGAAATTCCTTACTATTCCTACTTTACGGATAGTTTTTATTGTTTATGTATATTGAGTTTGTCAACTACTTTTTCTGTATTTAGTGAAAAGATCATGTATTCAGAGAATGAAAGGAAATTTGAATGGTAGCAATTAATTTTGAATGTTAAATTAACTTTATATTCCTGGAATAAACCTTTTTCTTTTTCTTTTTTTTTTTGAGTTGGAGTTCACTCTGTTGCCCAGGCTGGAGTACAGTGGCGCAATCACAGTTCACTGCAGCCTTGACCTCTGGGCTCAGGCAATTACTCTGCCTCAGCCTCCTGTGTAGCTAGGACTATAGGCCCATGCCACCTTGCTCAGCTAATTTTTTTTTTCCTTTTAGTAGAGGTGAGGTCCATGCTACTCAGGCTAGTCTGGAACTCCTGGGCTCTAGTAGTTCTCTCACTTTGACCTCCCAAAGTGCTGAATTTACAGGGGTGACACTGTGTCCAACCTGATCAAACTTTTTATGAGCTGTATTGTTTAATTTGATTTACTAATATTTTGTTAAGAATTTTAGGGTTTATATTCATGAGTGATTTTGACCTGTAATATTTTTGTCAGGTTTTAATATTAATACTAATTTTACTTAGTTGTAATATTACAGGTATTCTTGCCTCATCAAATAAATTAGTAATTGTCCTACCCTACCCAATTCTACCTAATTTTTTAAAAGTTTGTGTAAGATTGGTGTTATTTCTTTTTGGATATTTGATAGAATTCACCAGTGGCACCACTTAGTCGTGGAATTTTCTTTTGGGGAAGCTTTTGACAAATTTAATTTTTAAAATAGATGTAGGGATATTCAGATTTTCTGTTATTTCTCATGTCAATTTTGGTAACTTGTATTTTTCGGAGAAATTTGTTCATTTCATCCAAATTGTTGAAATTTTTGGTATGACATTGTCCACAGCATTCTTTTATTGTCCTTTTAGATCTGTTGGGTCTGTGGCAATAATTCCCTCCATTTTTTTTAAAGAGGATTTTTTTTTTTAGAGAAGTTTTAGGTTCACAGCAGAATTGCGAGGAAGGTACAGTGAGTTTTCATATGTCCTCTGCCCCTACCTCTCCCAGTGTCAACCTCCCCTCCCCCTAGAGTGCATCTGTTACTATTGATGAACCTACACTGGCACATCATAATTGCCCCAAAGTCCCTAGTTTACATTAGTGTTCAGTCTTGGGGTTGTACATTACATGGGTTCAGATAAATGTATAACATATACCCATCAGTATAGTATCATATACAATGTTTTCACTGCCCTAAAAATCTTCTGTGCTCCACCTTTTTCCTGTCCCACAGCCCCTTAACCCCAGGTAATCATTGATCTTTTTACTGTCTCCACAGTTTTGCCTTTTCCAGAATGTCATATAGTTGAAATCATAAAGTTAGTAGCCTTTTCAGGTTAACTTCTTTCACTTAGTAATATGTATTTAAGGTTTGTTCTTATCTATTTGTGGCTCGGTAGCACATTTCCGTTTAGCACTTAATAAAATTCCACTGTCTGGATGCACTACAGTTTATCTGGAAGACATTTTGCTTGCTTCCAAATTTTGGCTATTATGAGTAAAGCTTCTGTGAACATCTGTGTGTAGGTTTTTGTGTGGATATAAGTTCTCTTTTTAAAAAATTGACAGATAACATTATTTGTTTTTATCATATACAACATGATATTTTGAAGTACATAGACATTGTGCAATGGTTAAATCTAGTGGATGTAAATTTTAAACTTCTTTGGATAAATACCAAGGTCATGATTGCTGGATTATATGTTAAAAGTATGTTTAGTTTTGTAGGAAACCACCAGACTGTCCTCCAAAGTGGCTGTGCCACTTGCATTCCTATCAGCAATGATTGAGAGTTCCTGTTGCTTCACATCCTCACCTGCATTTGATGTTGTCAGTGTTTTAGATTTTAGCTATTCTGATATGTGTGTAGTAGTATCTATTTTGTTTTTTTTAATTTGCATTTCCCTCATGACATATGATGTGAACACTTTTTTTATATGCTTATTTGCCATCGGCATATCTTCTTTGGTGAAGTGTCTGTTAAGGTCTTTGGCTCATTTTTAATTGGGTTGTCTGTTTTCTTATTATTGAGTTTTGAGAGTTCTTGGTATATTTTGGATAACAATTCTTTATTAGATGTGTCTTTTGCAAATATTTTCTCCCAGTCTATGCCTTGTCTTCTCATTTTCTTAACACTGTCTTTTGGAAAGCAGGGATATTTACTTTTTCTTTTAAAGCAGGATTTATTGAGAGGAGAGAAAAGCTCCCACAGTGGGAGGGGACCCGAGGGAGTTACCCCAGAGGTATTTAATTTTAATAAGCTAAGCTTATTAATTATTTCTTTCATGGGTTGTTCCTTGGTGTATCTAAAAAGTCATTGCCATCTGGTTTTCTCCTGTGTTGTCTTTTAGGAGTTTTATCATTTTGGTTCTGTTTTCCATTTTGAGTTAATTTTTGTGAAGGGTGTAAGGTCTGTGTCTATATCTATTTCTTTGTATGTGGATATCCAGTTGTTGCAGCACCATTTGTTGAAAAGACTGTTTTTGTTTTTTGTGTTGCCTTTGCTCCATTGTCGCATATCATTTGAGTTAGCTGAGGATGGTGGCATGTGCTTGTAGTCCTAGCTACTAAGGTGTCTGAGGTGGGAGGATTGCCCAGGAGTTTGAGACTGCAGTGAGCTACGATCACGCCACTGCACTCCAGCATGGGTGATAGAGTGAGATACTATTTAAAAAAAAATTAGGCCAGGCTCGGTGGCTCAGCCTGTAATCCCGTGCCTTTGGGAGGCTGAGGTGAGTGGATTGCCTGAGCCCGTGGGTTCGAGACCCGCCTGGGCAGCAAGACCTCATCTCTACAATAAATCAAAAAAATCAGCTGGGCATGGTAGCGCATGCCTGTAATTCTGGCTACTCGGAAGGCTGAGGCGGAAGGATCGCCGGAGCCCAGCAGGCGAGGCTGCGGTGGCCGGGAGCGGCCACTGCACTCCAGTCTGGGCAACCGAGTGAGACTCCAACTCAAAAAAAAAAAAAAATCAGTTGAATATATTTATGTGTGCCTATTTCTGGGTTCTCTGCTCTGTTCCACTGATCTTTTTGTCTCTTCTTTCACCAGTACTAAAGGGTCTTGATTTACTATAGCCTTATAGTAAGTCTTGAAGTCAAGTAGTATCAGTCTTCCAACTTTGTTCTTTCCCTTCAACATTGTGTTGGTGATTCTCGGTCTTTGCCTCTCATATAAACTTCAAAATCAGTTTGTTGAAGACTAAAATAACTTGCTGGATTTTCATTGGGACTTCATTGAATCTATAAATCAAGTTGGGAAGAACTGACATCTTGACAGTGTTGTCTTTTTATCCATGAACATAGACTATTTCTTCATTTATTTAGTTCTTCTTTGATTTTGTTCATCAGAGTTTTATAGTTTTCTACATATAGATTTTGTACATATTTTGTTAGATTTTTGCCTGTTTTTCACCTTTGGGGTGGTAATGTAAATGGTGTTGTGGTTTTGTGTTTCAGATTCCAACTTGTTCATTGCTAGTATTTAGGGCAACAATTGACTTTTTATGTTAATCTTGTATATGCAACCTTGCTATAAAATCTTTTATTAGTTGCAGATTTTTTCCATCAATTCTTTTGGAGTTCTGCAATAGATGATTATGTCATCTGTAAACAAAGACAATTTATTTCTTCAGTCTCAATCTGTGTGTCTTTTATTTGCTTTTCTTGTTGTACTGCATTAGCTCAGGCTTCCGGGATGATGTTGCTGAGGAGTGGTGAGAGGGGACATCCTTGCCTTGATCCTGAACTTAGTGAGAAAGCTTCTAGTTTCTCGCCATTAAGTATGATGTTAACTGTAGGTTTTTTGTAGATATTTTTTATTATGTTTAGGCAGTTTTCCTTAATTCCTAGTTTATTAAGAATTTTTTTTATCATGAATGAGTGTTGGATTTTGTTAAATACTTTTTCTGCATCTACTGAAATGATTATGTAATTTTTTTTGGCTTATTGATGTGGTGATTACATTAATTGATTTTCAAATGTTGAACGAGCCTCACATTCCTGGGTTAAAGTCTACTTGGTTTAGTGTATAATTTTTTATATGTTGTTGAATTTTTTTTTGAGTTGGAGTCTCGTTCTGTAGCCCAGGCTGGAGTGCCATGGCACACTCACGGCCACCCCAGCGTTGACCCGCTGGGCTCTGGTGATTCTTCTGCCTCAGCCTTCCAAGTAGCTGGAACTACAGGCGCATGCTACCACGCCTGGCTAGTTTTTTTGTTTTTAACTGTAGAGACAAGGTCTTGCCAAGTTGCCCGGGCTGGTCTCGAATCCGTGGGCTCAGGCAATCCCCTCGCCTTGGCCTCCCAAAGTGCTAGGATTATAGACTGAGCCACTGAGCCCGGCCTATCATTGAATTCAACTTGCTAATAATTTGTGAAAGCTTTTTTGCATCAATGTTTATGAGAGGTACTGGTTTATAGTTTTCTTGTAATGTCTTTGTCTGGTTTTGGTATTAGGGTAATATTAGACTCATAGAATGAGAGGGAGGTATTCCCTTTGTTTCTTTCCTGTGAGAGAGATCGTAGAGAATTGGTATAATTTTTTTCCTTAAATGATTAATAGAATTTACCAGTGAACTTTGTGAGCTTTCTGTTTGGAAAGATTGTTAATCACTGATTCAAGTTTTTAAATAGGTGTAGGCCAATTCAGATTGTCTGTTTTTGCTTGTGTGAGTTTTGGCAGATTGTTTCTTTCAGAGTTGGTTCATTTCATCTAGGTTATCAAATTTGTGGACATAGAGTTGTTCATAGTATTTTTTATTATCATTTTAATATCTATGGGGTTTGTAGTGATGGTCTCTCCTTCATTTCTGACAATCTCTTTTTCATTCCTCATATTGGTTTTTAATTTTTTCCCTGTTCATATCTAACTAGCAATTTGTCAATTTTCCTTATAAGTTCAAAGAACCATCCTTTGGCTTTGTTTATTTTCTCTGTTCTTGATCTGTTTTCTATTTTATTGACTTTTCTTTCTTCATTGTAATTTGCTTTTTTCTATTTTACTTTATGTTGCTCTTTGTTCTAGTTTCTTAAGGTTAAGCATAGGTCATTGACTTTGAGTTTTCTTCTCTTCTAATATAAGTATTTAAAGCTGTGAATTTTCATCCAAGCATTGCTTTAGTTGCATACCACACATTTTGATTGTTGTGTATTTGTCATTTCAAAATATTTTCTTTTTTTTGCGTGTGTGATTTTTATCTTTGACCCATGCATTGTTTAGAATATTTTATTTAACTTTCAGATATTTGGTGCTTTCTTATATGTATCATTGCTCTTTAATGCATACTTTGTATGATTTTGATCTTTTGTCATTTATTTAAATATGTTTTATTACCCAGGATATGTTCTTTCTTGGTGATTGTACCATATGCACATGAAAAGAATGTGTTTTGCCATCTTTGGATGCAGAATTCTACAAATGTCAATTAAAGTTGGATGAATGTGTTGTATGAATGCTTTATGTCTATATTTATTTTCGTCTAGTTCTATCAGTTGTTGATAGAGAATGAGATATTAAAATATTACTTTTTTTAAAAAAATTCAGCCTCTCATTCTTTTGCCTAGGCTTGATTGCAATGGCATGTTCACAACTCACTATGGCCTCGACCTCCAGGGCTCAGGTGATCCTTCTGCCTCAGTCTCCCAAGTCGCTGGGGTTACAGGCACACCCTGTCAGTCATGGCTAATTAAAAAAAAATTTTTTTGTAGAGATGAAGTCTTGCTATTTTAAAGAACTTAAAGGAGAAGTGTAATATTTTGTGTTTACCTACATATTCATTATTTCTGTTGTTCTTTCTTCATTCCCGAAGATGCATCATTTCTTTCAGTCATTTTAATGCTTTAGCATTTCTTGTAAAACGGTCTGCTGGGAACACACTCTCTCTATTTTTCTTTATCTGCAAATGTTTTTATTTGCTTTCATTTCTTTCTTTCTTTTTTTTTTTTTTTTTGAGTTAGAGTCTTACTCTGTGGCCCAGACTGGCTGGGCTCCAGTGATCCTTCCACCTTAACCTTCCAAGTAGCCAGAACTACAGGCATGTTACTATGCCCAGCTAATTTTTGATTTATTGTGGAGATGAAGTCTTGTCAAGTTGCCTGGGTGGGTCTCGAACCTGCGGACTCAGGCAATCCACTCGCCTTGGCCTCCCAAAGTGCTGGGATTACAGGTTGAGCCACCGAGCCCAGCCTGCTTTCATTTCTAAAGGGTATTTTAGGTGAATATAGAAGTATGAGTAGATACTGTTTTCTTTCAGCAGTTTGATGATGTCCTGTTCCACTTTCTGTTCATCTCTAAGATCTCTGATGAGAGGAAGTCTTTGGTAATTTGAACTTTATTTCCTTTCATGTAATAAGTTTGTTGTAATTATCTTCCTAAGGGTTCTTCCCTTGAAATTGATCACATTTTTCTTAATTTTTGCATTGTTAGAATGTTGGATTGTTTTCTTGGATATTGTGAATGTTATGTTTTGTAAACTCTAGAGTTTATTATAATTCTCTGGAGAATGTTGTTTTTTGTTTTGCTCTTAATGCTTTCTCTTTTTGCAGACTATCAATTCATTTAGATGCAGATGACAATTCTCAAAGACTTTGGTATTCCAATGTGGGTCTGTCTCAAATCTGTACGGCCACAGTTAACCCAGGACTTGTGGCAGAGTTTTAGACAGGATTAGGGGATCCCTTTTTGTGTCTTACTCCTTTTCAGGATTTCCTCAACATTCTGCAGCATGCAAAAGCCTTTTTTCTTTTCTGAGTTCTGACCAGAAAGATACAATTTTAACTTGTAGTGCAGTGAGTGCTTCCTGGCCTTCAGGCAAAGCTGTTAGTGAAAGGAGAAAAATAACCAAAATGGGAAATTCACTCTTCTTTGGGTTGCTTTTCCAAGTTTTGACTCCCCTACACAATTTGCTTCTGTTTGTTGTTTTTCAGTGTCCTCAAGTACTTCCCCCCCCCTTTTTTTTGGTATTTTGTCTGAAATGTTCAATTGTAAGCAGTGGGGAAGATGGACTGTATCTGAGCTTATGCCAACACACTGGTACCAGAACTCTCTCTTCTGTTCCTTTTAAGATTTTTTCTTTATGTTTCATTTGTATTAGTTTGATTATATTATATTTAAATCTTTTGTGTGTATGTGTGTGTGTTTATTCTGCTTGGTGTTCATTGAGCTTCTTAGATCTGTGTGATACTAATTTTTATTTAACTTGGCAAATTTTGGCCTTTATTTCCTCAGATATTATTTTAGATCCAATCTCTTATGTCTTCTTGGGGATCCAATTATACACATATGATACTGTTGATATAATATGTGTATATGGTCATATGCATGTGGCATTCATGCATATGGCATATATATATGTGACATGTGAATATGACATGTGTATATGACCAGATAGTAGGTTAGGCTTTTAAGTCCATCATCTCTGCTGCTGCTATTCAGCTCTGTTCTTTTAGTTCAAAAGCAACCATTTACAAAAATAGATGGCAGGCTAGATTTGGTATGCAGACCATAGTTTGTAGACCCCTGGATTGATGGTGATAGTTGCTGGTGCTGCATTGTGAATTCGGGGTAAAAATCAGAGCAATGCAAAACACAAATGTTGGAAATAACTAAAGTGTGGGGAGCTGGGTGATGAGACTGAAAGAATAGGGAATGGGACTAGAAAGATACGTTAGATGGCCGGGTGCAGTGACGCACAACTGTAATCCCAGTGCTTTGGGAGGAGGGGTAGGAGGATCACTTGAGGCCAGGAGTTTGAGACCACCCCAGCAACAAAAGTGAGATCTCATCTTTATAAGAAATAAAAAAAATTTAGCCAGATGTGATGGCATGGACCTGCAGTTCCAGCTTCTCGGGTGGCTGAGGTGGGAGGGTTGCTTGAGCCTAGGAGGTTGAGGCTGCAGTGAGCCATTATTGTGCTACTGTACTCCTGTCTGGGTGACAGAGTAAAACCCTGACTCTTAAAAAAAAAAAAAAAGGTTATGTTCCACGTATTGCTTTATTTGAAAACTGTATGGAAGAATCATAGGCTTTTAATCAGTGTAATGACAGGGTTAAACTTTGTAAAGATATCTCATATCTCTAGTAATACGGTAGAGGATGAATGAAAGGAGTATATACCGAAATCAATGCTACCTTTAAAGAAGCAATTACAGTAGTTCTGACAAGTGAAAATAAACACTGAAAAATAGGCAATGAGTATAGGTGGAATAGATTTGAGAATTTTTTTTTTTTTTGAGTTGGAGTCTCACTCTGTCGCCCAGACTGGAGTGCAGTGGCCGCTCCCGTCCACTGCAGCCTTGACCTGCTGGGCTCTGGTGATCCTTCTGCCTCAGCCTTCCAAGTAGCCGGAATTACAGGCATGCACTACCACACCCGGCTGATTTTTTTAAAAATTTATTGTAGAGATGAGGTCTTGCTGCCCAGGCGGGTCTCGAACCCACGGGCCCAGGCAATCCACTCACCTCAGCCTCCCAAAGGTGCAGGATTACAGGCTGAGCCACCGAGCCCAGTTGGGTTTTTTTTTTTTTTTATAGAAGGATGAAGAAGTAATGATGGGTACAACAGGTGATTAGGTCTCAAGTATAAATATAATAATGGCTTTCATCCAGAAAGGAAGGGAGGAGGAGGGAGTCTCTCAAGAGTTCATTCTTGGCAGTCTCTGTAAATTTTCTTCTTTGGTTACCTCACTGAGTCATGTGATTTCAGGTATGCATTTGACTTCCCTCCTGATCTTTGGTTTGTCAGTAACTCTCCCTTTAAGCTCTGTCCTACATTTTGAAACGTCTACTGCAAGGATTCTCTCAGTCCTGTCTCAGATATATTATGTTCAGTATATTCAAAGGCTTCTCATGAATGTACTGTCACTCACAAAGTGTCTCTTTTCCTATAGGCAGAGAAATAGAAGTCTGAGATGGGCCTTGAAGTTGACATTAAGAGATTATATAATGAACTAACGCCCACTCACTTCCACTTCCTTTTTCCAAAAAGCAGGCAGAAGTCAAATTTCAGTGGAGAAGTGAGGATAGAGATAGTAGTAGAGTATTTAGAAATTAGTTTAAAGGGAAAGAAGGAAAGTGGTAGCTTGAGGAAGGAGACAAATAATTAATTTATCTTTTTGATAAGAGACCTGTAGTAGATGTTCATATGTCCTAGCCATATCTCTGTGCCTTTTATCTTCATATTCTCTACTGCAAACATTTATGACTGTCTACCTTGCTCTCTGAGCAGGGCCATTCAGCCTTCAGAGAAGCTTTCAGCCAATAATGAATGGAGAGTTGTTAGTTAAATACCTTTGTCTTATCTGCATTTGGGATAATTCTGAACCATGTTCTATACCATCTATAGTTCTTCACTAGGATCAAGCTCTGGTTGCCTATCAGTGTAACTGCCTTATAACGCACCCTTTCTTTACTTCCTTCCCTTCCCTATTTCACTTCTGATTTCCTAAGATCACCTCTCAAAACCACTACTGCACTTGAATTCTTTAATCAAGGTCTACCCTTGGGAAACCCAAACCAGGTAGACATTGCACTTTAGCATGAGAATAATAATAAGTAACATTTGTTTAGCACTTACTAAGTAGGAAGCATTATCCTGAGTTTGTCATCAGCCAATGGGAAAGGTACTATTTTCACCTTGCTTTATAGATGGGAGAATTGAGGCACAAAGAGGTTAAGTAACTTTCCCAAGATCACAGAGCAAGTAATTGACAGAGTCTGCATTTGAACCCAGGTCTTTTGTCTCTAAATTCTGTACTCTTTACCTGGTAGGCTGAAGGAAAAGGTCAGGAATAGTGAAAGAGAGAGCGAGAGGGAGGATGAGGATACCTAATAGAATAAGGATATGGTAGGGATCACTTCGAGTTGGGTGGAAGGGAGGTAAAGGGAGTACATTCCTAATGGCGTCCTCATTTTATCAGTTAAGTAGAGGGTTAGGTCATCTGCTCTGAGCTGATGAGCAGGGATGAAATTTTGAAGTGTGTAGAAAGGTTGTAGGTTTTCATTGTGGGTATATCTTTATTGTCAGAGAGCATAGCTGTCTCTAGACCAGCATTCTGATGTTCATGAACTTCAAAACCTATTATTGTTTAGAATTGTTGTAGCTTATTGAAAACAAGGTTTGTAACTTACCAATATAGAAACAAGTATAGAACATGAACAGATAGTTCACATTAGAAGTGATATATGTATTAAGATTTATGGGACAGGAAAAGGAAGAAGAACCAGTAAATAAGACTTGACAGGGGATGGGCAACCCCTTCTGGTCCCCTCCCATGTGGGAACTTTTCTGTCCTCTCTATAAATCCTGCTTTCTCACTTAAAAAAAAAAAAAGAAAAAAGACTCGACAGGGAATCATCAAAGGTAGAAGGAATACTAAAATAGGGTTTGCTCTAGAAGCCAGGAGTTGGGGGTTATATAAAGAAGTAGGCAGTTATCATATGCAGGAGAATATGAATGATAAAGACCAGAGATGGGCTGTTTAATTGGCAGCTAGAAAGTTTGTGGTATTGGGAAGTGTCAGAAATTTGCAGGGGTTTGATAAAAAAGCTCAAGATAATGAAGACCTTTTTTTCTCAATAAATTTAGTGATGAAGAAGGATTATTGATTTATTTTTCTAATCAGAGATCAGTAGGCCTCTAAGGTTAAAAACCAAAGAAAAAAGAGAACTTTAAACGGTGGGCAAAGAGGGATGGTTGAGCAAAATCTCAAGAGTAGTGGATGAGATGGGATCTGGTATGTGAGAAACAGCATACTTGGATAGGGTAAGAGCTATCTCTTTGGAGTGAAGGAGGGAGTAGAGGGAGGAGGTTTCAGATTTGGAAAAGGTGTCAGGAATGTATTTTCAGCTCTTTTATCTTTCTGTGCAGAATTCTAGATTTTTTTTTTCTGATCTCTTTTCTAGGTCTTGACTTTTCTGTTCAACTGTGTCTAATGTGCTATATATCCTCCTATTGAATCTTAAGTTTCAGTGATAGTTTTTATGTCTAGAAGATTGATGTTTTAAAAATGTGCTGTTCCCTATTCTCTGCATATATTTTGAAGATTGTCTTTTATTTCTTTAAATATATTAAACACGTCTGGGCTTGGTGGCTCACACCTGTAATCCCAGCAGTTTGGGAGGCTAGGCAGAAGGATTGCTTGAGCCCAGGAGTTCAAGTCCAGCCTAGGCAACCTAGCAAGACCTGGTCTCTACAAAAAATATAAATACAAGCTGGGTGTGGGGACGCAAGTCAGTAGTCCAGCTATTTGGAAGGCTGAGGCAGGAGGATTGCTTGAGCCCAGGAAGTCGAGGCTTTGGTGAACTGTGATCATTCCACTGCACTCCAGCCTGGGTGACAGAGTGAGACTCCAACTCAAAGTAGAGTTAAAAAAAATTTCTATACACAGTCTTATTACAGTCTTTCTGAAAATTCTACCACGTGGCGCTTTTTAGGGTGTCTTTGTATTGCTTAGTTCTGCTATTCTTAGTCATGGTGCCTTGTATCTCTGTGTGCCTAATTATTTGCCAGCTCTTATTATCCCTGTGGTGGTTCTCTGAGACCAGGGATGGATAGGTGGTCTAAAGAAAGTTTTACATTTGCTTCATGGCTTGAATTTCTCTGGCCCACTAGGCTATGTGTACTTAGAGTATAAATGCATGGTCTACAGCCACAGCTTTTCACAAACTTTTCCCCTATCCTTTTTTCTTCTGCAGATCTGCCCACTGCCAGGGTAACTTTATTTCATCTTCCTCCCATATGAAAACATCCAAAAAAGGTCAAGAGACTAATGCTATATATATAATAAATCTATTTGTGTCTCTCTCCTACATCTACTTGAACTATTAAAATATTTTTTCTTACTAATTAACAGGCTGGGTTAAGTGAATACAAGTTTTCTACCTAGTAATCAGACTACTGTTCCTCTCTAATTTATTTAGTGATGCTTGAACATGATGATGAGTGTATCATATTACATTAATTACACAGGCAAATAAATCTGACTTTTATAGAAAAGCTTTAGTTTACATATCGTGTTTTATAAATTGGTTAATTTTTAAAAATTGGTCTTATATCCAATGACCTTGATCAGTCACTTATTAATTTTTGTGGATTATTTTGCATTTCCAGTTAATATAATTGTCTACAAATAAGAAATGCTTTGCTTGTTACTTTTCAACCATTATAATTTTTATTTCTTTTGCTTCACTTGCTGACCTCTAACATAATGTTAATAGAAGTGGTGATAGCACAAGTCCTTGTATTTTCTCCAATCTTACTGGAAGTATTTAATTTTTCAACATTGGATGTAATTGATTACACTGTTAAATGTAGGTTTTTTTAATAGATAATCTTTATCAGATTACATAAATTCTTTTTTTTAGTTTACTGAGGAGTTTCATTTCAAATTGTTTAAATTTATAAAGTACCTTTTCTGTTTCTATTGAAATGATTTTATGTTTTGTTTCCTTTGTTCTGTTATTATATTGATTTACATTGAATTTTGCGTTTTATGTATTTATCCTTTTTATATGTTGTTGGACATTAAAATTATTTTTGGGTCAGTGGGTTTTTTTCCTCTAACTTTTTTATTGAGAGATAATTCACATGCTATAAAATTCACCCTTCTCAATGGTTTTTAGTATATTCACAAAGTTGTGCAATTAGAACATTTTTGTTACCCCAAAGAGAAATCCCTAAACTATTAGTAGTCACTTTCTATTCTCCTTTCTACCAGTCTTTGGCAACAATGAATCTACTTCCTGTTTTCATGGATTTGCCTATCTAGACATTTCATATAAATTGAATTATACAATTTGTGACCTTTGTTTCTTTAACTTAGCATAACATTTTCAAGGTTCATCCATGTTGTAACATGAATCAGTACTTTATCCTTTTATATGGTTGAGCGGTATTCTGCTGTATGGAAGTGCCATATTTTGTTTATACATTCATCAATTGATGAACATTTGGGCTGTTTCTACTTTTTGGCTATGTAGTAGTTTTGTGCCTGGTCTGAAATTTTTATATTTTGAAGTAGCTTTTTCAAATTTTGATATCCGCCATGTCTGTCTTCTAAAATAATTTGGGAAATTTATTCTTTTTATATTCTCAGAGTTAGCCCAAGATTGTTGTTTGAAAGAACATATCAAGGATTTTTAAAAAAATTTAGAATAATTTGCCAGCAAAGCAAAGCCATTTGAGGATTCCTTTTTTTTTTAGCAGATAAAAGACTATTCATATATTGTATTTTTTCTTTGTTTAGTTTTGAGAAGTATTTTTTGAGCAATTTGTCCCTTTTATATAATTTGTCAAATTTTATGGACAGCATCTGTAGTGATGTCTCATTTCTTATTTTTCATATTGGTAATTTGTGCTTTTACTTTTTTCCTGACCAACCTTGCTGGAGGTTTATTATATTTTAAAATATTTATCATTTTTAATTGCCATATAATAACTCTACATATTCATGGGGTACAGTGTGATATTTCCATATTATACAGTGTGTAATGATCAAATCAGGGTAATTAGCATATTTATATCCTCAAATACTTATTTTCTTGTGTTGAGAACATTTGCTTTTCTAGCTATCTGAAAAGGTATCATTAATTGTTTATTATAGTTATCCTATGGTACTGTAGAACACTAAAACTTATTTCTTCTATGTAGTTCTAATTTTGTATTTATTAACCAACCTCTGGCTGTCTCCCACTTTTACCATCTTTCCTTTAGTAACCACTCTGCTCTCTACTTCAATAAGATCAACTTTTTTCACTTCTACATATGAGTGAGAACCTGCAGTATTTATCTTTCTGTGCCTAGCTTATTTCACTTTACATAATGTTCTCCAGGCTCACCTATGTTACTACAAATGACAGGATATCATCCTTTTTTAAATTCACTAGTATTCAATTGTGTATGTGTGTGTGTGTGTTTATGTGTGTATGTTACATTTTCATTATTCATTCATCTGTTCATCGACACCTAGGTTGATTGTATCTCTTAGCTATTGTGAATAGTGCTGCCGTAAACATGGCAGTGCAGATATCTCTTTGACATACACAGATTTCTTTTCCATTGGATATAAACTCAATAGTGGAAATGCTGGATCATATGGTAGTTTTGTTTTTAGTTTTTTGAGGATTCTTCATGCTGTTTTTCATAATGGCTGTACTAATTTACATATCACCAGCAGTTTAGAAGACTTCTTTGAATTTTTGACAGTATTTATTTTTTGCTTTTTTATTACATTTGTTAATCTTTTCAGAGAACCAGTTTTTGGCTTCTTTATTTTCCCTATTTAATGTCTGTTTCCTATCTCGTTGTTATCTTGTCTTATTTTTATTTCCCTCTTTTTACATTATTTGCATTTAATTTGTTCTTGCCTTTTTATCTTGAATTGTCACCCTAAATAATTTACTTTCAGATTTTCTTTTTTAAATACATGCCAAAAGCTATGCATTTTATCTAAGTACTGCTTTAGTTGCATTCCACAAGTTTTGATATGTCATATTTTATTTTCATTTGATTAAAAATATTTTCTAATTTTCACTGTGACTCGTTTTTTGACCTGTGGAGGTTATTACAAAGTCTATTTTTAAAATTACCACACTTAGTTTAATTTTTTTTTTTGGGGGGGAGTGCTGTTGTTGCTTTCTGGCTTAATTTTTCTGTGAACAGAGAATTACCTTATGATTCAGTTGAGAAATCTGTTGAGACTTGGTCTGTGGTACAGTATATCATCTGTTTTGGTAAATATGCTAGTGCAATGAAAAAGGTTGTACATTCTGCAGTTGTATGTGGTTTTTATATGTATGTCAACTAGACCCAGTTGATTAATCATGTTTTTTTTAATTTTTCTGTATTTTTGCTGTTTTGCTATCTGCTTGTTCTATTAATTACTGAGAGAGGTATGTTAAAATCTTCTTTTTCAATTGTTGATTTCTATTTTCTCTTTTTAGTTTTGTCAATTTTGCTTCATATATTTTGAAGCTGTATTATTAGATATGTTCAATTTTGGGATTGTTATGTTTTCCTGTTGAATTGATTCTTTTAGCGTTGTGAAATTCTCTGCTCATTGTGACCTTAAAAATTGCCTTGTCAAACATTAATATAGCCACACCAGCTTTTTTTGAGAGACTGTGTTTCAGATACATCTTTTTCTATCCTTTTACTTTTAGTATGTGTGTTCTTATTTAAAATTATGATATAACAATTATTAAAGGAAGACCTTCATTCACTATTTCTTGTAATATTGGTTGACATTGAATTATGTCAGCCTTTGTGGGTCTAAAAAATCTTTATTTTTGCCTTAAATTTTCAGGGATATTTTTGGTGCTTATATAATTCTAGTTTGCTAATCCCTACCCCTACCCCCATCCCTCTATCTCCTGCCTCCCTCCACAACCCCCTCCCCACCCCCACAACACCCTAGCACTTTTCAACACAGTGAATGGAAACTATTAATTTTATTGTTCCTTTTCTCTTTATCCTTTGTTTTTAGTTGTTTGACTATGGTATGCCTAGGTATGGTTTTCTTTGCTTTTTCGTGCTTGAAGTTCCCTAAGTTTCTTGAATCTCTGAGTTGATTTATTTCTTTACTTTTGGAAAATTGTTAGTAATTATCTCTTCATATATTGGTTTTGTTCCATTCCTTTTTCCCCTGGGATTCCAATTATATGAATATGAGACCATTTGACTGTCCCACATGTCTCATATTATCTGTTTTTGTACATCCCATTATTGTTTCTCTGTGATTGAATTCAGATATATTTTTCTTGGCCTGTCTGCAAGTCTATGAAACCTGTCTTTCTGTGTCTCATTCCACTCTTAAAGCCATGTGACAAAACTTTGAATTTCAAATATTTATTTTTCATCTTCAGAATATCCACCTGGTTCTTTCTTTTTAATGGATTATGTTGGAAATGGAAAATCACATCATTTCATACATTTTGTTAATCTCTGCATCTATTTCAGGTCCTTGTCTCCTAACTAATATCTGAATTACCTGTAAGTTTAATCTTCTGGTTTTCTCTTTATTATCTGTCTGTTACATTATTTTGGTTCTTTTGGTGTCTCTTTATATGCTTATTTTGTGTCCCCCAAACTAGACGAACATTATGTGTGAAACACCAATTGTTTTCATTTGGATGATGTAATTTTCTTGTAGAAAGATTTGCTCTTTGCTGTGTTAGAGAGGAGGAAGTGTGAATTATCTCAGTCCTGTTAGTGATTCAGTAGACCCCTCTCTCTACTGGGATTCTGTTTTCTAAATACTGGTAAACTGTGGGAAATTTTCTCTTCTCTTTTGACCCAACCTCCCTATCTTTCTTCAGTGCCCCATTTTTGAGGAGATACACTACTAGGAAAACCAACTACGTATCTGGAGCTTTTCTAGATCTAGCCTGTCATTCTAGCCCATGTGAACATCTAAAGCACTATAAGTTTTTTGTATTCTTTTGTGGAATTCCTCTGCTTAAACCAAACTGAGTCCTTATGCTCAGACTCTGTAAATGTTCCCATGGAAGAACCTGCCAGTTCTTCGCCTTGGAAGTTTTGGTTTGTCTAGTTGGTTTAGTCCTCATTGCTTCCATAGCTTTCTTTTGTTAGTCAGTCTAGTCTTTGATGGATGAAGATTGGTTTGCTTCTATCTAATAACTTGCTTTAAAGAAGTGGAAGTCAGAAGTTTATCTCTATAAAAAGAAAAGACAGAGCCGGGCTCGGTGACTCAGCCTGTAATCCCGCGCCTTTGGGAGGCTGAGGTGAATGGATTGACTGAACCCATGGTTTCGAGACCCGCCTGGGCAACAAGACCTCATCTCTACAATAAATCAAAAAAATCAGCCGGGCGTGGTAGCGCATGCCTGTAATTCCGGCTACTTGGAAGGCTGAGGCGGAAGGATCGCCGGAGCCCAGCGGGTCGAGGCTGCAGTGGCCGGGAGTGGCCACTGCATTCCAGTCTGGGCGACAGAGTGAGACTCCTACTCAAAAATAAAAAAATAAAAAAATAAAAAGAAAAGGCAGATATTTACTTATTTATTTATTTAGAGTTGGAGTCTCACTCTGTTACCTAGGCTGGAGTGCAGTGGCACACTTCACAACCACCCCAGCATCTACCTGCTGGGTTCTGGTATCCTTCCACCTCAGCCTTTCAAGTAGCTGGAACTACAGGTGCGTGTTACCACGCCCGGCTAATTTTTTATTTATTTATTGTAGAGACAAGATCTTGCCAAGTTGCCTGGACTGGTCTTGAACCCGTGGGCTCAGGCAGTCTACTCGCCTTGGCTTCCCAAAGTGCTGGGATTACAAGCTGAACCACCAAGCCCAGTCAGATAATTTTAGGGTGCTTATTTTTATAAGCTTAGTAATATTTTGAATAGTTTTATTTATGATACATATTAATAACTATATGGTATATTTTTTTCCTTTCTTATACGTGCCTGTCTATAAAAATATACACCTAGACTAGTGGTGAGCAAACAGTGGCCCCAGACCAAATTTGACCCAATTCTTTTGTATCACCTGTGACCTAAGAAAGGCTTTTGTATTTTTATTTTTTATTTTTTTGAGTTGGAGTCTCACTCTGTCACCCAGGTTGGAGTGCAGTGGCACACTCCTGGCCACCCCAGTGTCGACCTGCTGGGCTCTGGTGATCCTTCTGCCTCAGTCTTCCAAGTAGCCAGAACTCCAGGCATGTGCCACCACACCCAGTTAATTTTTAAAATTTATTCTAGAGACGAGGTCTCGTCAAGTTGCCCATGCTGGTCTCGAACCCACAGGCTCAGGTAATCCACTCACCTTGGCCTCCCAAACTAAGCCACCGAGCGAGCTGAGCCAGTGGCTTTTACATTTTAACTGATTGAAAGAAAATAAAAAGAAGACAAATGTCTTTATGGCACATGAAATTATCTGTAATTCAAAAGTTTTATTATAATATAAACACATTTATTTATGTGCTATGACTGTGTTCATGTTATAACAGTTGAGTAATTACAACAGGGATCCCACAAAGCTTAAAATTTACTATCTGATCCTTTAAAGAATAATTTGCTTAATAAGGTCCCATTTGTCTATCTTCTCTCTTAAGTCCTGTGGGTTTCGGGTTTTGTACAGGAATTGGATGCCAGTTCCGATTTCCATGAGAGTATTTCCTTCCTACAGAAACAAAGATCAGAATATCACATGTTCTCACTCATATAATGGACCTTGAACATCCAATGTAATACTATAAGAGAATGACTGATGGTACTGGGAAATTATGGGGGGGGGGGATGGGATTAACAGTAGCTAATATCTATCTGGGACTGGGAAAACACCTCTTATCAACAGGGTGCCTGAATGAAACGTAATTGTACACCTAACCCTTAACTGTACCCCACAAAACGATAAAAAAAAAAAAAAAGAATAATTTGCTTATTCCTGCTTTAGACTGTAGACTCAGGAATTTTTTATTTTTTATTACTAAATGAAATCAACCAAAAGATTGAAACTATTTTATTCTAGAAGTTTTTAAATTTGGACTTAATAAAATCCTCGCATTTTAGAATTAGAAGGAACCTCAGAGATAATCTTCTTTATGTCTTTATTTTGCAAATGGAGGAGATTTCAGTGAGAGAGATTTTGAAATTAAATTATTAATAATTTTTTTGTTGTAAAGCAGGCTCAGTAATAAGCTGATAGAGAAACTAATGATCTGTGTCACTGGCTATTTGTTCTTATTTTGTAGAAGTATTTGGTTTTCCTTAAACAGTGTTGCTATTAAGAAAATTTTCTTTGGAATTTTTAAAGTAAATATTTAAAAATAACTATTTAAGGCATGTTAATAGCCTTTTCCTTTCATTATCAACCATAATTCTTTCAAATCTCTTAGGTATAAAGTTCTTTTTTGTGAGAAGACTGAAAATCTTACAGGATCAATTCAAGACATTCTTCGTTAAGCTTCTGTTGATTTAGGATTTAAAGCCCTAAATCATCAGAAATTCCAAGATAAATTGTTAATGTGTAAGACTGGTTTTGTAGTGTTTGCTTTATTTTGTCTGTGCATCTTCAGATATCATGAAAAGTTTAAGCTTAGTTCTTAAATATAGTCATATAATAGGATGTCATATTACTAGTAAATAACATTTTTATTTTCTGGTGTTAAATACAGATTTTCTTCATATAATTTTCACCTTATTACTGGCTCTTTTTGAAAACTCTCTACGTCAACAAAAAGACTCAGTAAAATTAATTTGTAATTTGGGAAAAGCTGTTTCTTTAGTTGGTCTGTGTTCAAAAATTGATGGGTTCACTTTATTGGAGTTGTCATTTAGTTAAATGCCACCATGCATAGAAAAAAATGTATTTTAGAAATGCATGTAAGGTCATTTGAACTTTAAAGAAGTCCATTAAACTAAACAGAAAAATTTTGGTCTATAATTGGGAAAAGTTAAGTCAATGATAACTAGTTTTTAGAAAATCTGTCTGAATTTGGATCGATATAATATGCTTCTCTGTAATTGGTTTTTTAACCAGTAAACTTTGATGCTCTTCTAATTATATAGAAAGAGCTGACAACCTCTTGCCAGTTATGTATTTCTGTTGCTTAAATAACTTATTTCACTTAAGTTATCTTTAATATAAAGGAAGGTTTTCTAAACCAACGGTCCCTAACTTTTTTGGCATCAGGGACTGGTTTCATGAAAGACAGTTTTTCTATGGATGGTGGGAGTAGGGGGGAGTGTGTGATGTGCAGTCAAACCTAACTGCTAATGTTGGTCTGTGTACGCAGTGTCGCTGCCTCTGCTTCACCTCAGGTCACTGGACTTTGGATTCTTATTAGGAACGTGCAGCCTAGATCCCTTGTGTACACCCTTTACCAACAGGGTTTGTGCTCCTATAAGAATCTAATGCCACTGCTGATCTAACAGGAGCTAGGACTCAAGTGTTCATGCAAGCAATGGGGAATGGCTATAAAAATAGATGAAGCTTTGCTTACCCACCGCTTACCTCCTGCTGTGCAGCCTGGTTTCTGGTAGGCCACTGCCCAGTACCTGTCCATGGCCTGGGGTTGAGGACCTAAACCACACATGAAAAATACTCATTGCTTTTCACTTATTTGTTCTTCTGAAATTTTCTTGACCATTTATGTTGTTTCAGACACTGATGCATGTCCTAAAAGTACAAAGTTGAAATAGACATTTTTCATGCACTCACAATGATAGTAGTTGAATAGATTTGTAAGCAGGTATGTCTATTCATGCTTAACATTTGGCACTATTTGTTATTTTTTACTTTTGAAGCATATTTTCTTGGGGAAATATTGTCCACATACATGATTTCCATTTCCTCTTTTTCATCAAAATCTGTGTAAAGCAATCCCATGGATAACTTCATCGTGGATATTTTTGGCTAGATAGCCTTTAAATGCACTCATGTTTCTATGGCTCTGACTTTGGTTCTCTGCTTCTTTTACTCTCTTCTTCTCTTCTTATTTTACCTCCGTCCTCTCTTCTCTCAGTTTCTCAAAACACTATTGAATACTATGTCCTAGGTATTTTTCTGGGCAGAGGTTAGAGCATTGATCAAGAAAGACATACCCTCTGCCCTGTTGATGCTTACAGCTTAGTGAGGGAGCAATCAATACTTTAAATAATAATCCTGTACATAATTACAGTTATAGGTTATACAATGAAACAAAAAGATAAAGATAAACCAAGGGTACGTATTAGGGAAACACATCCAGTCTGGGGAGTTAGACTTTCCTGAATGACACTTATGCTAAGATCTCATAGTTGAATAGTGGTTAGCATGAGAAGATGTGAGAGAGAATTTCAGGCTAAGAGAAAATCTTTGTGAAAGTCCCAGTGGAGTTCAATAGGTTCCAACAACTGTAAGAATGTCCTTGTGGCTGAAGTATGAGAAACCAGGTGGAGAGGAATGCAAAATGAGGCAGGAGAGGTTGGCAGAGGTCAGTTATTGGACGAGAATCTTTTAAACCATGTCAGTACTTTGGGACTTAGTATCTAAAGAGAATTGAGAAGATGCTGAGTTTTAGCTGGAGGAATTACCCACTCACTTTTGTCTGTTCACTATATCACTTTTATTCCTTCTGCTTTGGGATAGAAGAAGGAAGTGGATGACATTCTCAGTGTACAAAAAACCTCTAACAAATACAATCATTCAGATTTCCAATCTCTATCCCTTTCGCATTTTTGGGGCTATGTGCAGGGTCAGATTATGGGAATCTTGAATGCCTTTTAAGTTCTTTTAAGGTTTCATTAAGTGATTTAAGAGATTTTAACATCTTAAAAGTTTAAAAATTGACTTGGGTTCCTATGTGAAGAATGGATTGAAGGGGGATTAATTTGGATATACAGAAATAGTTGATAACTTTTTACTAGTAGTCCAGGTGACAGGTAGTGGTACCTTAGACTGTATTAGCATAGCAGCAGTAAAGATGATGTGGACAGATCCAAGAACTATTTAGGAGATACAATTGATAAGACTTTGTGGTTATTTTGATTTGAGGAGTGAAGCTTATGGAAGTGTCAAGGATGAAATTTTCATTGCTTGTTGCTCCTATTTGTTGACATTGAACTCAAACATCTTCAAAATCAAGTCCCTTTTTCCTTTAGCAGACTGTTTTTGCTGGTGTCCCTATTTTTATGAATGACATCTCTACCTCCAAGTGACCCAGGCTTAATACTTTTCCTTTTGTCACTACTCTAACTAAATTAGTTACCAAGTCTGAAGGACTTGAGCTCTACAGTATCTAACAGCCTCCTCTCCTCCCTGCTCCTCTTCTCTTTCTCTTCTTTCTTCCCTGCCCCCTTTTGTCTTTATTACAGCAGTAGTGTCCTCTTGTTATTAAACTGCCCTTTCCATTTAACTCTGAGAGCTCCTTGTGGGCAACAACTATCTTTTTCATTTTGTGTATTTACTAACTAGCAGTGTACATCTCAGCATGGTTGAGCATAAAAAATGTTAAATGAAATAAAAATAAAGTGTTTTCCTTGCCTTTTGTTTCTTCCACTATATTTATTCTCTCCCACATTTTTTCCCTCTTATTAAGTCATTTAGGGACTTCCTTTTGCTTATAGAATAATGTGGTCTTGGGGATGTGATATAATGAAAAACCGGTGACTGAATACTTAAAGATTTTCCTATAGTAATTTAGTAAAAAGTGACTCTTAAGCCCCATTGTGCTGTAGCCCTCACTATCACCAAGAGCAGGTTTTTTTCTGAGAAGAGAACATATCTGATTAGTAGCATCCCCACTGTTGAATAAAGTTTTAAAAAAATTCATTTGATATCTTTTTAAATGCTTTCATTTTATATAAATTTTCACAGAATTCAAATTTTTATTATTTATCATTTAATATGTTTTTAATTGTCCCGTTGTGTTATCTTCTTAATAACTACTTTATATGTTAGTATCTCATTTGTATATTAGAGTATATTGTTTCATAGAAAGAAAGCTTGTAAGAAAAATATCCAAATACCTATTTTGGAACTACTTATTTTTGATAACTTTATATGTCCTCATATGACCATTCATAACTAAATTTTTCAATTTTTTTCATAACGTTTAGGAATAAGAAAATTTTAATTAAAAAGAAGTTGAAAAGGAAACAGAAGAGCAAATCAAAAGTGAAGACAAGAAGCAAGGTTAAAGCTGCTGGTAATTTATAGGGAAGAAGGACTTTTTCTATAGTGATTTGAATAAAAAGCCAAGATTTAAAAAAATGTGTGTAATTAGCAAAACCTTTCAGTTCTGTGCACTGAAGTAATTTTGTGAAAGTCCCTTATTATTTGGTTCCACTTTTAGTTTCATCTTTACTTTTGGGTGTTTCTTGATTAGTAGCCTAGAAGTTAATATCTGAAAATTATTTATTATTTATCCTTTGAGCTCTTCTCTTTTTTCACCTGAAAAAGAAACTGAATAAAATTGGCTTGTGAGTTGGAACTTGAGTTTGGGTTCATCATATGCCTTTCTTTTTCTTTTTTTTTTTTTTGAGTTGGAGTCTCACTCTGTCACCCAGCCCGGAGTGCAGTGGCCACTCATGGCCATTACAGCCTCCACCTGCTGGGCTCCGGTGATCCTTCCGCTTCAGCCTTCCAAGTAGCCGGAACCACAGGCACGTGCTACCACACCCAGCTAATTTTTTTTTATTTATTGTAGAGATGAGGTCTCACCAAGTTGCCCAGGCGAGTCTCAAACCCACGGGCTCAGGCACTCCACGAGCCACCGAGCCCGGCCCATATGCCTTTCTTGACAGCAATTAGAGAAATTCTTGGTACATCTATACTGTTCAAAGCTTCTTTTGATTGTTAGTGGCTGTGTACAAGAAAAGGCAATAGGGATATTTGAATTAGATGGGACCTTAGAGACCAAGGATCTCTTTTTTAACCTAGTTCAGAAATGTTCTCTATATTCCATGGGTTTTTTTTCCTTAAACGTTTTCAGTGGCCAGAACCTACTGTATCTAACAGTCTCTTTTCTGTTGAACAGCTATACTAAGAAACCTACACAGGAAGAAGAGAAAAGTCATGACTATGACTCCTGAACAGCTCTACTTTGGGTTAAAGAAATAACAGTGTATCTGTGAGAGGTCACTCAGTATTGTAGACTCTAGTTCCATCCAGGTTGCTGCGAAATTCATGATTTTGTTCTTTTTTATGGCTGCATAGTATTCCATCATGTATATGTACCAAACAAAGATCCGAATATCACATGTTCTCACTCATATAATGGACCTTGAACATCCAATGTAATACTATAAGAAAATGATTGACGGTACTGGGAAACTATGGGGAGGAGGGGGATGGGATTAACAGTAGCAAATATCTGTCGGGGGATGGGGAAAACACCTCTTATCAACAGGGTGCCTGAATGAAACGTAATTGTACACCTAACCCTTAACTGTACCCCACAAAACCATAATAAAAAATACTGATTGATATTAAAAAAAAAAGAAAAAAAAAGAAATAACAGTATAGCTGGGCCTGTGTATCAACTATAGAGGGAGTTGTTTCCTGCCCTTTTAAATGAGTGTTCTTGCTGTTGTAACTGAGAAAAATATACTTCAAAGTAATAAATTTAAAATGAAATAAAAGGGTAAAGGGATGGAATTTATTTGGTTGCTCTGTCTTGAGACAGCTAGAATCAGGGATTCAATAATGTCTAAAGCCGTGTCTTTATCTCTTGCTTCTTTCCTACATGCGTGGGCTTATTGTTCGTGACTGAGGACTAATATTGCTGGCAGATCCAACTTTATTTTCTTTGAGCAAGAGGCAATTTCTTCTACTAATTATAGCATAAAGTCTTGGGTAGGATTTCTAAAAAATTGCCTGTGTCATTGACTTTTGCCAAGGTGATGGGGTACTTCGGTTAGACTAAGTTGTGTTTTTAACACTGTGATGAGTGGTTCAGTGAGCATACAAATGAGCAGACCACGTAACCTGGGGGAGGAGTGGCTACCCTAAGGAAGGTGTTGCTGGGTGGGCAGAATAATAATGTCTGTTCACTATATGTATCACTTTTATTACTTCTGCTTTTGGGATAGAAGAGGGAAGTAGACAACATTCTCAGTATACTAAAAAACCTCTAACAAAGACAGTCATTCAGATTTCCAACCTCTATCTCTTTTCTGCTTTTTAGTACTATGTACAAAGTCGGATTAGGGGAGTATTGAATGCCTGTTAAGTTCTTTTAAAGTTTCATTTGGTGATTTTCCTAAAATTGTGACAATATGATAGCTAGGAAAAGGTGGGAAGTCAAGTCTTTTGTTTTCTTCAATTTGGTCTCTAACTAGCTTTGTACCCTTAGTAATGCAGCTTTCTATTCTGGCTCTCAGTAGTTATATCTTCTTTGTAGGAGTAGCTTGTGATAAGAATGCTATAATAAATTCATTAATGTATTCCTCAAACTTTAGTTGCTGAGTATTTGCAGGTATTATACTAGGTGTTTGGGATACAAAGATGAGCAAGAAGAAGTTTTTGCTCATGATAAACATATAAAATAGTAAAATGATATTATTAGTCTCTTTGACTTCAGTTACTGCGTCCAGATTCTTTTTACTTGCCTTCTTATTAAAGGTTATTTTTGAAATGCCATTTAGCTATACTACTTTATATCCTTAATTTTTGCTGTCCCTGGCCCCTTTATTTTCTCTCATCCATCAGCAATCTCCTTTATTTAGTTTCCTTCTTACTCAGGTTAGATGACAGAGTCTCTTAGAAAAGCTCTTGCTTAATCTAATATTTTATTTCCCTATGGCAAGTTTCCCAAATTACACAAACTTGGTGACTTAAAACAACATAAATTATCTTAGAGTTCTGGAAGTCTGAAGTACAAAATGGATCTCACTGGCCTAAAATCAAGGTGTCAGCATGATCGTATTCCCTCTGGAGGTTCTAGGGGAGAATTCTTTTCTTTGCCTTTTCAGCTTCTAGCAGCTGCCCAGATTCTTTGGGTTGTGGCCTCCTTCCATCTTCAAAGCCAGCAGTGGTTGGTTGAGTTTTTTTTCTTTTAATGCTGTAGCACTGAGAGCTTTCTGTTGTTTTATCTTTTTCTCTGACTGTCCTGCCTTCCTCTTTTACTTATGAGGACCCTGGTGCTTACATTGGGCCTGTCCAGATAACCCAGCATAATCTCTCCATCTCTAAGTCTTGGGTTTAATCACATCTTCGGAATCCCTTTTGCTATGTATGGTAACATATTCACAGTTTCTGGGCTTGAGGGTGTAGATGTTTTTGGAGGCCATTATTCTGCCTGCCACATCCACCTTGTATGTTTGTGGCATTCATGTGACAAAACTCAATACTATAAATACAGCTATATTCTCTTTCCTTAAAGGGAGAGTTCTGTGTGCTGCTAGAGAGTTAAATGAGAGTTCACTGATAGCAATACACATTCATGGTTATCAATCTCAAATGGGCCTTCCATAACCAGACTGTCCTGGACTGGTTTTTTTCTGGTCAAATAGTTTTCTCATGTTGTCCTATAATTATTTCAGACCTTTGCCATTCTCCTCAAGCCTCTGGTGAATCCTACCCTCCAGCGTATGACTTCACTTTTTTATAGGGTAAATCTAATTTATTATTCAGAAAAATTCTTCAGTGTCCGGTTCCAAACATGTCTATCTTAGGTCAGGTTTTTTAATAGCCACATCTGAAATAAGGACTTAAAGCATGCAATTCATTGAGTTTTGAAAGATAGCATATACACATGAGACCATTACTACAGTCAAGGTTTAGGACGTATCTATCATCTCCAAGGGTGGGTGATATCATCTATATTCCAAATAATTTCTCCTGTTCTGTGGCTTGCCTTTGGGTAAGAGTTGTTATTTTAATGGTACTAAATCATCCAATCATCCATTTCTCTTCACTTATTTAAGTCTTTTAAATTTCACTTGGCAACAATTTTTAGTTTCAGTTTATTGGGCTTGCACATGTTTTGTTACATTTACTTATAATTATTTTATATTTTTGATGTTTTTGCAAATGCAGGTATTTTTAACAATTTATTTTTTTTGAGGTGATTTCATTATGAATACTTTAGAGACATTCTGTATACTCTTTGCCCATTTTCCCCAGTGGTGATATCTTGTATAGCTGTCATCACTGATGTAACCCGCCCATCTTGCTCAGATTTCACTAGTTTTACATGAATTGTGCAGTGTGTATTCTTTTGGGATTGACTTTTTTTCCCACTTGGCATAATTTCTTTGAGATTGATACAAATTATTTCATATATCAATAGTTTGTTCCTTTTTTTTTTTTGCTGAGTAAGAATTTTTTGGT
>JAPVLO010003247.1:0-58267 GCA_027257055.1 Cephalopachus bancanus
AGATTTCAGAGTGCACCCAGAAAATTTCAACGAGTCATGCATTCTTACTCTACTGTGGATTCCCATGCCCACCGGGTGGCACCACTGAGCCATTTTCCCCATACGTCCGTTTAAAATCTTCCTAGGTCAAACAGAAGAACTCTGCAGAGCATAACTGAAAATGAGAAGACACGGGAGACTCATGTATTGAGCATGCACCAAGTTAGAATAACATTGATATCCCTGAAAGAGTGCAGCACACAGTTGAAGACCCGTCCCCCAAGAAAGATGCACCCTCACAACAAGCCTAACACAGGCCGTCTGCGCTTTTTCAGCAAGGGAAACCGGAGAATGACTGCATTTCCCAGCATAGGGAAAGGCAACGGGAAAAACTTCATAGTATTCAAAACGAAAGCAATTACTGTTTTTCTACAAGTGAGTGTGTAGCACTCATTTTACTCATGTGTGGCACAATTTACATGCTCATTCAAAAATGTGAAGTATTGACTATGGCTCGCTATGATAAATCAAGCTGTACCTTGAGAATCATTGATTACACCGTACACCCAGCAAGAAGAAAACTACCAGCAAATAAAAACCAACGCATAGACCTTTGCCATGGCGTTTCCCAAGCTGATACACACTCACAACGAGGGAGCGAAGCCTGTCAGCTCTTACTCATACATGCCAATGGAGGAGCAACTGCTTTGGATGCAAGAAGAACAGGTAAAATAAAAAACATTGTAGAATTCAATAGGTAAACCCAATAATGTTTTCCCAAAAGTAACAGTGAATCGGTCATTTCACTCGGGGTGGCACCATCGTGTTGGCATTCTTATACAGGAAACAATTCATAAAAGTCTGCTAGGCATATGCACTCAGTGTAGTATGATGTACGTTGAAGAGAAACGGAGAGAATCAGGTATCACACCAAAGACACAGCCAGTAAATCGTTGTTGCCCCATTCAGTGACGTGCAGTTTTGAGGAATGTCTCCAAAGGAAGACTCTTATTTTCCGGAAACGAAACAGAGGCTCTCGGGCCTTGTTGCCAAATGAACCCCAGAGCCATTGTATTCGGCATTAGATGCCCGATTAAACACAGGAAACTTTTCAGCATTCACCGGCAAATGAAGCCTGCTTGGTCACCAATGGCTGTGGAGACCTGGTTCCAGTCAGGGCTGCACGTGAAGTTGCACTCTGCTCACCAAACGGTCCCTGACTACTATAGTGGATACACAGGGACGGTCTGAGAATCAGGGGTGAGAGTGTGCACAAAGCCAGCTTAATACAGACTGCTAATGAATAGCAGTGCAGCGCACGCTTGGATAGCCTGTCCCCAGGAAGTCCCACCGTCACCACCAGTTTAACACAGGCTCTCCGTGCTTCTTCAGAAATGAAAACGGCACAGCATTGGTAGTCCTTATTAGGTTTCGTTGCCATAGGGAAAAACAATTTAGAATTCTCCCCATAAACAAATAATGCTCTCCTGCTCGTCACTGGGGAGCACTTATATCACTCATTGGGGCACTTTGTATCGCAGAGTTCTATCCCTGAAACACGCACGTTTCACTTTCGTAAGCAAAGGCCCTCTAAGGGAAGGAACACAAATCAAGGGGAAAGAGTGAGAATGAGGTATTACAGCAGGCAGCAATGAAGAATACTAGTCATAGCAATGAGATAACACTGCAGCACACATTTGGCTCACACTTCACCAAGGAAGATGCCTATTCACTACAGGCCTAGGAGAGGCTATTTCCAACAGCAATCCACAGTGCAATTGTTTTTCCAGGACAGGAAAAGCTATAAAGAAAGTATAACAAAGAATTCTCCCGGGGGACACACAACGCTTTCCCACCAGTAACTGTGAATGTCTGAGATCATGCATTGTGGCCCAGTGGAGTTGAGCTTTCCTGAATGTGAAAGGCTGACGAGACGCACAGCCAAAGCAGTCACCATGGAGATCGTAATATACATGAATGGGAACAAGTGACAATCAGGAACTACACCATGCACCAATGCCTTAGAGGACTCAAGGCCAGTAAATGACAGGGCAGCACACTGTTCACACAGCATTTTCCAAGGGAGATTCGCATTCAAAACAAGCACAAGGAAGGCAGACAGCTCTTTTTCCTCAATGCTATTGGCGGAGCAATTGTGTTTCCTACAACACAAAAATTTGAAAAGGAGAAAGATTTCAGGGTGCACCCAGTAAATTCACCGAGTCATGCATTCTTACTCTACTGTGGAGTTCCCATGGCCCACCGGGGGGCACCACTGAGCTGCACTTTCCCATACGTGACCGATTAAAGTCTTCCTAGGTCAAACAGAAGAACTCTGCAGAGCATAACTGAAAATGAGAAGACGACTGTGAGACTCATGTATTGGAGCATGCACCAAGTTAGAATAACATTGATATCCCTGAAAGAGCGCAGCACACAGTTGAAGACCCGTGTGTCTTCACTCAAGACCCAAGAAAGATGCACCCTCACAACAAGCCTAACACAGGCCGTCTGCGCTTATTCAGCAAGGCAAAAGGGACAATGACTGCATTTCGCAGCATAGCGAAACGGCAACGGGAAAAACTTCATAGTATTCAAAACGAAAGCAAGCACTGCTTTTCTACAAGTGAGTGTGTAGCTCTCATTTTTCTCAATGTGTGGCTCAATTTACATGCTCATTCCAAAATGTGAAGTATTGACTTATCGCTCTGCTATGATAAATCAAGCTGTACCTTGAGAATCATTTATTACACCGTACACCCAGCAAGAAGAAAACTACCAGCAAATAAAAACCAACACAATAGACCTTTGACATGGCGTTTCCCAAGCTGATACAAACTCACAACGAGGGAGCGAGGCCTGTCAGCTCTTACTCATACTTGCCAACGGAGGAGCAACTGCTTTGGATGGAAGAGGAACAGGTAAAATCAAAAACATTGTAGAATTCAATAGGTGAACCAATAATGCTTTCCCAAAAGTAACAGTGAATCGGTCATTTTACTCAGGGAGGCACCATCGTGTTGGCATTCTTATACAGGAAACATTTCATACAGCTCTGCTAGGCATATGCACTCAGTGTAGTATGATGTACGTTGAAGAGAAACGGAGAGAATCAGGTATCACACCAAAGACACAGCCAGTATAATCATTGTTGCCCCATTCAGTGACGTGCAGTTTTGAGGAATGTCTCCCATGGAAGACTCTTATTTTCCGGAAACGAAACAGAGGCTCTCCGGCCTTGTTGGCAAATGAACCCGCAGAGCCATTGTATTCGGCATTAGATGCCCATTTAAACACAGGAAACTTTTCAGCATTCACCGGTGAATGAAGCCTGCTTGGTCACCAATGGCTGTGGAGACCTGGTTCCAGTCAGGGCAGCACGTGAAGTTGCAATCTGCTCACCAAACGGTCCCTGACTACTATAGGGTATACACAGGGACGCTCTGAGAATCAGGGATGAGAGCGTGCACAAAGCCAGCTTAATACAGACTGCCAATGAATAGCAGTGCAGCGCACGCTTGGATAGCCTGTCCCCAGGAAGTCCCACCGTCACCACCAGTTTAACACAGGCTCTCCGTGCTTCTTCAGAAATGAAAACGGCACAGCATTGGTAGTCCTTATTAGGTTTCGTTGCCATAGGGAAAAACATGTTAGTATTCTCCCCATAAAAAATAATGCTCTCCTGCTCGTCACTGGGGAGCACTTATATCACTCATTGGGGCACTTTGTATCGCAGAGTTCTATCCGTGAAACACGCACGTTTCACTCTCGTAAGCAAAGGCCCTCTAAGGGAAGGATCAAAAATCAAGGGGAAAGAGTGAGAATGAGGTGTTACAGCAGGCAGCAAAGAAGAATACTAGTCATAGCAATGAGATAACACTGCAGCACACATTTGGCATACACTTCACCAAGGAAGATGCCTATTCACTACAGGCCTAGGAGAGGCTATTCCCAACAGCAATCCACAGTGCAATTGTATTCCCAGGACAGGAAAAGCTATAAAGAAAGTATAACAAAGAATTCTCCCGGGGCACACACAACGCTTTCCCACCAGTAACTGTGAATGTCTGAGATCACGCATTGTGGCCCAGTGGAGTTGAGCTTTCCTCAATGTGAAAGGCTGAGGAGACGCACAGCCAAAGCACTCGCCATGGAGATCGTAATATACATGACTGGGAACAAGTGACAATCAGGAACTACACCATGCACCAATGCCTTAGAGGACTCAAGGCCAGTAAATGACAGGGCAGCACACTTGTTACAAGCATTTTCCAAGGGAGATTCGCATTCAAAACAAGCACAAGGAAGGCAGACAGCTCGTTTTCGTCAATGCGATTGGCGGAGCAATTGTGTTTCCTACAACACAAAAATTTGAAAAGGAGAAAGATTTCAGAGTGCACCCAGTAAATTCAACGAGTCATGCATTCTTACTCTACTGTGGAGTTCCCATCGCCCACCGGGTGGCACCACTGAGCTGCACTTTCCCATACGTGACCGATTAAAGTCTTCCTAGGTCAAACAGAAGAACTCTGCAGAGCATAACTGAAAATGAGAAGACGACTGTGAGACTCATGTATTAGAGCATGCACCAAGTTAGAATAACATTGATATCCCTGAAAGAGTGCAGCACACAGTTGAAGACCCGTCTCCCAAGAAAGATGCACCCTCACAACAAGCCTAACACAGGCCGTCTGCGCTTATTCAGCAAGGGAAACCGGAGAATGACTGCATTTCCCAGCATAGGGAAATGGCAACGGGAAAAACTTCATAGTATTCAAAACGAAAGCAATTACTGCTTTTCTACAAGTGAGTGTGTAGCACTCATTTTACTCAGTGTGTGGCACAATTTACATGCTCATTCGAAAATGTGAAGTATTGACATATGGCTCTGCTATGATAAATCAAGCTGTACCTTGAGAATCATTGATTACACCGTACACCCAGCAAGAAGAAAACTACCAGCAAATAAAAACCAACGCAGTAGACCTTTGCCATGGCGTTTCCCAAGCTGATACACACTCACAACGAGGGAGCGAAGCCTGTCAGCTCTTACTCATACATGCCAATGGAGGAGCAACTGCTTTGGATGCAAGAAGAACAGGTAAAATCAAAAACATTGTAGAATTCAATAGGTGAACCAATAATGTTTTCCCAAAAGTAACAGTGAATCGGTCATTTCACTCAGGGTGGCACCATCGTGTTGGCATTCTTATACAGGAAACAATTCATACAAGTCTGCTAGGCATATGCACTCAGTGTAGTATGATGTACGTTGAAGAGAAACGGAGAGAATCAGGTATCACACCAAAGACACAGCCAGTATAATCGTTGTTGCCCCATTCAGTGACGTGCAGTTTTGAGGAATGTCTCCAATGGAAGACTCTTATTTTCCGGAAACGAAACAGAGGCTCTCGGGCCTTGTTGCCAAATGAACCCGCAGAGCCATTGTATTCGGCATTAGATGCCCGATTAAACACAGGAAACTTTTCAGCATTCACCGGCAAATGAAGCCTGCTTGGTCACCAATGGCTGTGGAGACCTGGTTCCAGTCAGGGCTGCACGTGAAGTTGCACTCTGCTCACCAAACGGTCCCTGACTACTATAGTGGATACACAGGGACGGTCTGAGAATCAGGGATGAGAGTGTGCACAAAGCCAGCTTAATACAGACTGCTAATGAATAGCAGTGCAGCGCACGCTTGGATAGCCTGTCCCCAGGAAGTCCCACCGTCACCACCAGTTTAACACAGGCTCTCCGTGCTTCTTCAGAAATGAAAACGGCACAGCATTGGTAGTCCTTATTAGGTTTCGTTGCCATAGGGAAAAACAATTTAGAATTCTCCCCATAAACAAATAATGCTCTCCTGCTCGTCACTGGGGAGCACTTATATCACTCATTGGGGCACTTTGTATCGCAGAGTTCTATCCCTGAAACACGCACGTTTCACTTTCGTAAGCAAAGGCCCTCTAAGGGAAGGAACACAAATCAAGGGGAAAGAGTGAGAATGAGGTATTACAGCAGGCAGCAATGAAGAATACTAGTCATAGCAATGAGATAACACTGCAGCACACATTTGGCTCACACTTCACCAAGGAAGATGCCTATTCACTACAGGCCTAGGAGAGGCTATTTCCAACAGCAATCCACAGTGCAATTGTTTTTCCAGGACAGGAAAAGCTATAAAGAAAGTATAACAAAGAATTCTCCCGGGGGACACACAACGCTTTCCCACCAGTAACTGTGAATGTCTGAGATCATGCATTGTGGCCCAGTGGAGTTGAGCTTTCCTGAATGTGAAAGGCTGACGAGACGCACAGCCAAAGCAGTCACCATGGAGATCGTAATATACATGAATGGGAACAAGTGACAATCAGGAACTACACCATGCACCAATGCCTTAGAGGACTCAAGGCCAGTAAATGACAGGGCAGCACACTGTTCACACAGCATTTTCCAAGGGAGATTCGCATTCAAAACAAGCACAAGGAAGGCAGACAGCTCTTTTTCCTCAATGCTATTGGCGGAGCAATTGTGTTTCCTACAACACAAAAATTTGAAAAGGAGAAAGATTTCAGGATGCACCCAGTAAATTCACCGAGTCATGCATTCTTACTCTACTGTGGAGTTCCCATGGCCCACCGGGTGGCACCACTGAGCTGCACTTTCCCATACGTGACCGATTAAAGTCTTCCTAGGTCAAACAGAAGAACTCTGCAGAGCATAACTGAAAATGAGAAGACGACTGTGAGACTCATGTATTGGAGCATGCACCAAGTTAGAATAACATTGATATCCCTGAAAGAGCGCAGCACACAGTTGAAGACCCGTGTGTCTTCACTCAAGACCCAAGAAAGATGCACCCTCACAACAAGCCTAACACAGGCCGTCTGCGCTTATTCAGCAAGGCAAAAGGGACAATGACTGCATTTCGCAGCATAGCGAAACGGCAACGGGAAAAACTTCATAGTATTCAAAACGAAAGCAAGCACTGCTTTTCTACAAGTGAGTGTGTAGCTCTCATTTTTCTCAATGTGTGGCTCAATTTACATGCTCATTCCAAAATGTGAAGTATTGACTTATCGCTCTGCTATGATAAATCAAGCTGTACCTTGAGAATCATTTATTACACCGTACACCCAGCAAGAAGAAAACTACCAGCAAATAAAAACCAACACAATAGACCTTTGACATGGCGTTTCCCAAGCTGATACAAACTCACAACGAGGGAGCGAGGCCTGTCAGCTCTTACTCATACTTGCCAACGGAGGAGCAACTGCTTTGGATGGAAGAGGAACAGGTAAAATCAAAAACATTGTAGAATTCAATAGGTGAACCAATAATGCTTTCCCAAAAGTAACAGTGAATCGGTCATTTTACTCAGGGAGGCACCATCGTGTTGGCATTCTTATACAGGAAACATTTCATACAGCTCTGCTAGGCATATGCACTCAGTGTAGTATGATGTACGTTGAAGAGAAACGGAGAGAATCAGGTATCACACCAAAGACACAGCCAGTATAATCATTGTTGCCCCATTCAGTGACGTGCAGTTTTGAGGAATGTCTCCCATGGAAGACTCTTATTTTCCGGAAACGAAACAGAGGCTCTCCGGCCTTGTTGGCAAATGAACCCGCAGAGCCATTGTATTCGGCATTAGATGCCCATTTAAACACAGGAAACTTTTCAGCATTCACCGGTGAATGAAGCCTGCTTGGTCACCAATGGCTGTGGAGACCTGGTTCCAGTCAGGGCAGCACGTGAAGTTGCAATCTGCTCACCAAACGGTCCCTGACTACTATAGGGTATACACAGGGACGCTCTGAGAATCAGGGATGAGAGCGTGCACAAAGCCAGCTTAATACAGACTGCCAATGAATAGCAGTGCAGCGCACGCTTGGATAGCCTGTCCCCAGGAAGTCCCACCGTCACCACCAGTTTAACACAGGCTCTCCGTGCTTCTTCAGAAATGAAAACGGCACAGCATTGGTAGTCCTTATTAGGTTTCGTTGCCATAGGGAAAAACATGTTAGTATTCTCCCCATAAAAAATAATGCTCTCCTGCTCGTCACTGGGGAGCACTTATATCACTCATTGGGGCACTTTGTATCGCAGAGTTCTATCCGTGAAACACGCACGTTTCACTCTCGTAAGCAAAGGCCCTCTAAGGGAAGGATCAAAAATCAAGGGGAAAGAGTGAGAATGAGGTGTTACAGCAGGCAGCAAAGAAGAATACTAGTCATAGCAATGAGATAACACTGCAGCACACATTTGGCATACACTTCACCAAGGAAGATGCCTATTCACTACAGGCCTAGGAGAGGCTATTCCCAACAGCAATCCACAGTGCAATTGTATTCCCAGGACAGGAAAAGCTATAAAGAAAGTATAACAAAGAATTCTCCCGGGGCACACACAACGCTTTCCCACCAGTAACTGTGAATGTCTGAGATCACGCATTGTGGCCCAGTGGAGTTGAGCTTTCCTCAATGTGAAAGGCTGAGGAGACGCACAGCCAAAGCACTCGCCATGGAGATCGTAATATACATGACTGGGAACAAGTGACAATCAGGAACTACACCATGCACCAATGCCTTAGAGGACTCAAGGCCAGTAAATGACAGGGCAGCACACTTGTTACAAGCATTTTCCAAGGGAGATTCGCATTCAAAACAAGCACAAGGAAGGCAGACAGCTCGTTTTCGTCAATGCGATTGGCGGAGCAATTGTGTTTCCTACAACACAAAAATTTGAAAAGGAGAAAGATTTCAGAGTGCACCCAGTAAATTCAACGAGTCATGCATTCTTACTCTACTGTGGAGTTCCCATCGCCCACCGGGTGGCACCACTGAGCTGCACTTTCCCATACGTGACCGATTAAAGTCTTCCTAGGTCAAACAGAAGAACTCTGCAGAGCATAACTGAAAATGAGAAGACGACTGTGAGACTCATGTATTAGAGCATGCACCAAGTTAGAATAACATTGATATCCCTGAAAGAGTGCAGCACACAGTTGAAGACCCGTCTCCCAAGAAAGATGCACCCTCACAACAAGCCTAACACAGGCCGTCTGCGCTTATTCAGCAAGGGAAACCGGAGAATGACTGCATTTCCCAGCATAGGGAAATGGCAACGGGAAAAACTTCATAGTATTCAAAACGAAAGCAATTACTGCTTTTCTACAAGTGAGTGTGTAGCACTCATTTTACTCAGTGTGTGGCACAATTTACATGCTCATTCGAAAATGTGAAGTATTGACATATGGCTCTGCTATGATAAATCAAGCTGTACCTTGAGAATCATTTATTACACCGTACACCCAGCAAGAAGAAAACTACCAGCAAATAAAAACCAACGCAGTAGACCTTTGCCATGGCGTTTCCCAAGCTGATACACACTCACAACGAGGGAGCGAAGCCTGTCAGCTCTTACTCATACATGCCAATGGAGGAGCAACTGCTTTGGATGCAAGAAGAACAGGTAAAATCAAAAACATTGTAGAATTCAATAGGTGAACCAATAATGTTTTCCCAAAAGTAACAGTGAATCGGTCATTTCACTCAGGGTGGCACCATCGTGTTGGCATTCTTATACAGGAAACAATTCATACAAGTCTGCTAGGCATATGCACTCAGTGTAGTATGATGTACGTTGAAGAGAAACGGAGAGAATCAGGTATCACACCAAAGACACAGCCAGTATAATCGTTGTTGCCCCATTCAGTGACGTGCAGTTTTGAGGAATGTCTCCAATGGAAGACTCTTATTTTCCGGAAACGAAACAGAGGCTCTCGGGCCTTGTTGCCAAATGAACCCGCAGAGCCATTGTATTCGGCATTAGATGCCCGATTAAACACAGGAAACTTTTCAGCATTCACCGGCAAATGAAGCCTGCTTGGTCACCAATGGCTGTGGAGACCTGGTTCCAGTCAGGGCTGCACGTGAAGTTGCACTCTGCTCACCAAACGGTCCCTGACTACTATAGTGGATACACAGGGACGGTCTGAGAATCAGGGATGAGAGTGTGCACAAAGCCAGCTTAATACAGACTGCTAATGAATAGCAGTGCAGCGCACGCTTGGATAGCCTGTCCCCAGGAAGTCCCACCGTCACCACCAGTTTAACACAGGCTCTCCGTGCTTCTTCAGAAATGAAAACGGCACAGCATTGGTAGTCCTTATTAGGTTTCGTTGCCATAGGGAAAAACAATTTAGAATTCTCCCCATAAACAAATAATGCTCTCCTGCTCGTCACTGGGGAGCACTTATATCACTCATTGGGGCACTTTGTATCGCAGAGTTCTATCCCTGAAACACGCACGTTTCACTTTCGTAAGCAAAGGCCCTCTAAGGGAAGGAACACAAATCAAGGGGAAAGAGTGAGAATGAGGTATTACAGCAGGCAGCAATGAAGAATACTAGTCATAGCAATGAGATAACACTGCAGCACACATTTGGCTCACACTTCACCAAGGAAGATGCCTATTCACTACAGGCCTAGGAGAGGCTATTTCCAACAGCAATCCACAGTGCAATTGTTTTTCCAGGACAGGAAAAGCTATAAAGAAAGTATAACAAAGAATTCTCCCGGGGGACACACAACGCTTTCCCACCAGTAACTGTGAATGTCTGAGATCATGCATTGTGGCCCAGTGGAGTTGAGCTTTCCTGAATGTGAAAGGCTGACGAGACGCACAGCCAAAGCAGTCACCATGGAGATCGTAATATACATGAATGGGAACAAGTGACAATCAGGAACTACACCATGCACCAATGCCTTAGAGGACTCAAGGCCAGTAAATGACAGGGCAGCACACTGTTCACACAGCATTTTCCAAGGGAGATTCGCATTCAAAACAAGCACAAGGAAGGCAGACAGCTCTTTTTCCTCAATGCTATTGGCGGAGCAATTGTGTTTCCTACAACACAAAAATTTGAAAAGGAGAAAGATTTCAGGATGCACCCAGTAAATTCACCGAGTCATGCATTCTTACTCTACTGTGGAGTTCCCATGGCCCACCGGGTGGCACCACTGAGCTGCACTTTCCCATACGTGACCGATTAAAGTCTTCCTAGGTCAAACAGAAGAACTCTGCAGAGCATAACTGAAAATGAGAAGACGACTGTGAGACTCATGTATTGGAGCATGCACCAAGTTAGAATAACATTGATATCCCTGAAAGAGCGCAGCACACAGTTGAAGACCCGTGTGTCTTCACTCAAGACCCAAGAAAGATGCACCCTCACAACAAGCCTAACACAGGCCGTCTGCGCTTATTCAGCAAGGCAAAAGGGACAATGACTGCATTTCGCAGCATAGCGAAACGGCAACGGGAAAAACTTCATAGTATTCAAAACGAAAGCAAGCACTGCTTTTCTACAAGTGAGTGTGTAGCTCTCATTTTTCTCAATGTGTGGCTCAATTTACATGCTCATTCCAAAATGTGAAGTATTGACTTATCGCTCTGCTATGATAAATCAAGCTGTACCTTGAGAATCATTTATTACACCGTACACCCAGCAAGAAGAAAACTACCAGCAAATAAAAACCAACACAATAGACCTTTGACATGGCGTTTCCCAAGCTGATACAAACTCACAACGAGGGAGCGAGGCCTGTCAGCTCTTACTCATACTTGCCAACGGAGGAGCAACTGCTTTGGATGGAAGAGGAACAGGTAAAATCAAAAACATTGTAGAATTCAATAGGTGAACCAATAATGCTTTCCCAAAAGTAACAGTGAATCGGTCATTTTACTCAGGGAGGCACCATCGTGTTGGCATTCTTATACAGGAAACATTTCATACAGCTCTGCTAGGCATATGCACTCAGTGTAGTATGATGTACGTTGAAGAGAAACGGAGAGAATCAGGTATCACACCAAAGACACAGCCAGTATAATCATTGTTGCCCCATTCAGTGACGTGCAGTTTTGAGGAATGTCTCCCATGGAAGACTCTTATTTTCCGGAAACGAAACAGAGGCTCTCCGGCCTTGTTGGCAAATGAACCCGCAGAGCCATTGTATTCGGCATTAGATGCCCATTTAAACACAGGAAACTTTTCAGCATTCACCGGTGAATGAAGCCTGCTTGGTCACCAATGGCTGTGGAGACCTGGTTCCAGTCAGGGCAGCACGTGAAGTTGCAATCTGCTCACCAAACGGTCCCTGACTACTATAGGGTATACACAGGGACGCTCTGAGAATCAGGGATGAGAGCGTGCACAAAGCCAGCTTAATACAGACTGCCAATGAATAGCAGTGCAGCGCACGCTTGGATAGCCTGTCCCCAGGAAGTCCCACCGTCACCACCAGTTTAACACAGGCTCTCCGTGCTTCTTCAGAAATGAAAACGGCACAGCATTGGTAGTCCTTATTAGGTTTCGTTGCCATAGGGAAAAACATGTTAGTATTCTCCCCATAAAAAATAATGCTCTCCTGCTCGTCACTGGGGAGCACTTATATCACTCATTGGGGCACTTTGTATCGCAGAGTTCTATCCGTGAAACACGCACGTTTCACTCTCGTAAGCAAAGGCCCTCTAAGGGAAGGATCAAAAATCAAGGGGAAAGAGTGAGAATGAGGTGTTACAGCAGCAGCAATGAAGAATACTAGTCATAGCAATGAGATAACACTGCAGCACACATTTGGCACACACTTCACCAAGGAAATGCCTATTCACTACAGGCCTAGAAGAGGCTATTCCCAACAGCAATCCACAGTGCAATTGTTTTCCCAGACAGGAAAAGCTATAAAGAAACAATAACAAAGAATTCTCCCGGGGCACACACAACGCTTTCCCACCAGTATCTCTGAATGTCTGAGATCACGCATTGTGGCCCAGTGGAGTTGACTTTCCTGAATGTGAAAGGCTGACGAGACGCACAGCCAAAGCATCACCATGAAGAGCGTAATATAAGAGGGGAACAAGTACAATCAGGAAGTACACATGCACCAATGCCTTAGAGACTCAATGCCATAAATACAGCAGCACACTTTTCACACAGCATTTCCAAGGAGATTCGCATTCAAACAAGCACAAGGAAGGCAGACAGCTCTTTTTCGTCAATGCGATTGGCGGAGCAATTGTTTTCCTACAACACAAAAATTTGAAAAAGAGAAAGATTCAGAATACACCCAGTGAATTCACCATGTCATGCATTCTTACTCTACTGTGGATTTCCCATAGCCCACCGTGGGCAGCACTGAGCTGCACTTTCCCATACGTGACCGATTAAAGTCTTCCTAGGTCAAACAAAGAACTCTGCAGACATAACTGAAAATGAGAAGACGACTGTGAGACTCATGTATTGAGCATGCACCAAGTAAGAATAACATTGATAACCCTGAAAGAGTGCAGCACACAGTTCAAGACCCGTCCCAAGAAAGATGCACCCTCACAACAAGCCTAACACAGCCGTCTGCGCTTATTCACAAGGCAAAAGGAGAATGACTGCATTCGCAGCATAGGAAACGGCAACGGGAAAACTTCAAGTATTCAAAACGAAGCAAGTACTGCTTTTCTACAAGTGAGTGTGTAGCACTCATTTTACTCAATGTGTGGCACAATTTACATGCTCATTCCAAAAGTGAAGTATTGACATATCGCTCTGCTATGATAAATCAAGCTGTACCTTGAGAATCATTATTACACCGTACACCCAGCAAGAAGAAAACTACCAGCAAATAAAAACAACGCAGTAGACCTTTGACACGGCGTTTCCCAAGCTGATACACACTCACAACGAGGGAAGAACCTGTCAGCTCTTACATGAATGCCAATGGAGAGCAACTGCTTTGGATGGAAGAGGGACATTAAAATCCAAAACATGTAAAATTCAATAGGTGAACCAATAATGCTTTCCCCAAAAGTAACAGTGAATCGTCATTTCACTCAGGTGGCACCATCGTGTTGGCATTCTTATACAGAAACATTTCATACAGCTCTGCTAGGCATATGCACTCAGTGTAGTATATGTACGTTGAAGAGAAACAGGGAAATCAGTATCACACCAAAGACACAGCCAGTATAATCGTTGTTGCCCCATTCAGTGACGTGCAGTTTTGAGAATGTCTCCCATGAAGACTCTTATTTTCCGGAAACGAAACAGAGGCTCTCGGGCCTTGTTGCAAATGAATCCGCAGAGCCATTGTATTCGGTATTTGATGCCCGTTAAACAGAGGAAACTTTTCAGCATTCACCGGTGAATGAAGCCTGCTTGGTGACCAATGGCTGTGGAGATCTGGTTCCAGTCAGGCAGCACGTGAGGTTGCACTCTGCTCACCCAACGCTCCCTGACTCCTATAGTGTATACACAGACGCTCTGAGAATCAGGGATGAGAGCGTGCACAAAGCCAGCTTAATACAGACTGCCAATGAATAGCATGCAGCGCACGCTTGGATAGCCTGTCCCCAGGAATCCCACCGTCACCACCAGTTTTAACACAGGCTCTCCGTGCTTCTTCAAAATGAAAACAGCACAGCATTGGTAGTCCTTATTAGGTTCGATGCCATAGGGCAACACAATTGAATTCTCCCCATAAACAAATAATGCTCTCCTGCTCGTCACTGGGAGCACTTATATCACTCTTTGGGCACTATGTATCGCAGAGTTCTATCCGTAAACACGGACGTTTCACTCTCGTAAGCAAAGGCCTCTATGGGACGGAACACAAATCAAGGGAAAGAGTGAGAATGAGTATTACAGCAGGCACAATGAAGAATACTAGTCATAGCAATGAGATAACACGCAGCACACATTTGGCACACACTTCACCAAGGAAGATGCCTATTCACTACAGCCTAGAAAGCTATTCCCAACAGCAATCCACAGTGCAATTGTTTTCCCAGGACAGGAAAAGGATAAAGAAACAATAATACAGAATTCCCCGGGCACACATAACGCTTTCCACCATAACTGTGAATTCTGAGATCACGCATTGTGGCCCAGTGAGTTGAGCTTTCCTGAATGTGAAAGCTGACGAGACCACAGCCAAAGCAGTCACCATGAGAGCGTAATATACATGAATGGGAACAAGTGACATCAGAACTAACCATGCACCAATGCCTTAGAGTACTCAATGCCAGTAAATGACAGGGCAGCACACTTTTCACACAGCATTTTCCAAGGGAGATTCGCATTCCAAACAAGCACAAGGAAGGCAGACAGCTCTTTTTCGTCAATGCGATTGGAGGAGCAATTGTGTTTCCTACAACACAAAAATTTGAAAAGGAGAAAGATTTCAGAATACACCCAGTGAATTCACCATGTCATGCATTCTTACTCTACTGTGGAGTTCCCATAGCCACCCTGTGGCACCACTTAGCTGCACTTTCCCATACTGACCGATTAAGTCTTCCTAGGTCAAACAGAAGAACTCTGCAGAGCATAACTGAAAATGAGAAGACGACTGTGAGACTCATGTATTGGAGCATGCACCAAGTTAGAATAACATTGAAAACCCTGAAAGAGTGCAGCACACAGTTCAAGACCCGTCTGCCAAGAAAGATGCACCCTCACAACAAGCCTAACACAGGTCATCTGCGCTTATTCAGTAAGGCAAAAGGAGAATGACTGCATTTCGCAGCATAGGGAAACGCAACGGGAAGAACTTCATAGTATTCAAAATGAAAGCAAGTCCTGCTTTTACATGAGTGTAGCACTCATTTTTCTCAGTGTGTCACAATTTACATGCTCATTCCAAAATGTGAAGTATTGACATATCGCTCTGCTATGATAAATCAAGCTGTACCTTGAGAATCATTTATTGCACCGTACACCCAGCAAGAAGAAACTACAAGC
Source organism: Cephalopachus bancanus (assembly GCA_027257055.1). Lineage (NCBI taxonomy): Eukaryota > Metazoa > Chordata > Mammalia > Primates > Tarsiidae > Cephalopachus > Cephalopachus bancanus. Next base: position 15,779 of record JAPVLO010003247.1, read on the forward strand.
AAATAAAAAACACCACACGCATAGACCTTTGACATGGCGTTCCCAAGCTGATACACACTCACAACGAGGGAGCGAAGCTTGTCAGCTCTTACTCATACATGCCAACGGAGAGCAACTGCTTTGGATGGAAGAGGAACAGGTAAAATCAAAAAATTGTAGAATTCAATAGGAACCAATAATGCTTTCCCAAAAGTAACAGTGAATCGGTCATTTCACTCAGGGTGGCACCATCGTGTTGGCATTCTTATATACAGGAAACATTTCATACAGCTCTGCTAGCATATGCACTCAGTGTAGTATGGTGTACGTTGAAGAGAAAACAGGGAGAATCACGTATCACACCAAAGACACAGCCAGTATAATCGTTGTTGCCCCATTCAGTGACGTGCAGTTTTGAGGAATGTCTCCCATGGAAGACTCTTATTTTCCGGAAACGAAACAGAGGCTCTCGGGCCTTGTTGCCAAATGAACCGCAGAGCCATTGTATTCGGCATTAGATGCCCGTTTAAACACAGAAACTTTTCAGCATTCACCGGTGAATGAAGCCTGCTTGTTCTCCAATGGATGTGGAGACCTGGTTCCAGTCAGGGCTGCACGTGAAGTTGCACTCTGCTCACCAAACGGTCCCTGACTACTATAGTGATACACAGGGACGCTCTGAGAATCAGAATAGAGCGTGCACAAAGCCAGCTTGATACAGACTGCCAATGAATAGCAGTGCAGCGCACGCTTGGATAGCCTGTCCCCAGGAAGTCCCACCGTCACCACCAGTTTAACACAGGCTCTCCGTGCTTCTTCAGAAATGAAAACGGCACAGCATTGGTAGTCCCTATTAGGTTTCGTTGCCATAGGAAAACAATTTAGAATTCTCCTCATAAACAAATAATGCTCTCCTGCTCGTCACTGGGAGCACTATATCACTCATTGGTTACGTTGTATCGCAGCGTTCTATCCGTGAAACACCACGTTTCACTCTCATAAGCAAAGGCCCTCTAAGGAAGGAACACAAATCAAGGGAAAAGTGAGAATGAGGTATTACAGCAGGCAGCAATGAAGAATACTAGTCATAGCAATGAGATAACACTGCAGCACACATTTGACACACACTTCACCAAGGAAGATGCCTATTCACTACAGCCCTAGGAAGAGCGATTCCCAACAGCAATCCACAGTGCAATTGTTTTCCCAGGACAGGAAAAGCTATAAAGAAACAATAACACAGAATTCTCTCGGGCACACACAACGCTTTCCCACAGTAACTGTGAATGTCTGAGATCACGCATTGTGGCCCAGTGGAGTTGAGCTTTCCTGAATGTGAAAGCTGATGAGACGCACAGCCAAAGCAGTCACCATGGAGATCGTAATATACATGAAGGGGAACAAGTGACAATCAGAAGTACAGCATGCACCAATGACTTAGAGGACTCAATGCCAGTAAACGACAGGGCAGCACACTTTTCACACAGCATTTTCCAAGGGAGATTCGCATTCAAAAAACACAAGGAAGGCAGACAGCTCTTTATCGTGAATGCAATTGGCGGAGCAATTGTGTTTCCTACAACACAAAAATTTGAAAAAGAGAAAGATTTCAGAATACACCCAGTGAATTCACCATGTCATGCATTCTTACTCTACTGTGGAGTTCCCATAGCCCACCCTGTGGCACCACTGAATGCACTTTCCCATACGTGACCGATTAAAGTCTTCCTAGGTCTAACAGAACAACTCTGCAGAGCATAACTGAAAATGAGAAGACGACTGTGAGACTCATGTATTGAGCATGCACCAAGTTAGAATAACATTGATATCCCTGAAAGAGTGCAGCACACAGTTGAAGACCCGTGTCTTCCACTCAAGACCCAAGAAAGATGCACCCTCACAACAAGCCTAACACAGGCCGTCTGCGCTTATTCAGCAAAGCCAAAGGGAGAATGACTGCATTTCGCAGCATAGGGAAACGGCAACGGAAAACTTCATAGTATTCAAAACGAAAGCAAGTACTGCTTTCTACAAGTGAGTGTGTAGCACTCATTTTTCGCATGTGTGGCACAATTTACATGCTCATTCCAAAATGTGAAGTATTGACATATCGCTCTGCTATGATAAATCAAGCTGTACCTTGAGAATCATTTATTACACCGTACACCCAGCAAGAAGAAAACTACCAGCAAATAAAACCAACGCAGTAGACCTTTGACATGGCGTTTCCCAAGCTGATACACACTCACAACGAGGGAGCGAAGCCTGTCAGCTCTTACTCATACTTGCCAACGGAGGAGCAACTGCTTTGGATGGAAGAGGAACAGGTAAAATCAAAAACATTGTAGAATTCAATAGGTGAACCAATAATGCTTTCCCAAAAGTAACAGTGAATCGGTCATTTCACTCAGGGAGGCACCATCGTGTTGGCATTCTTATACAGGAAACATTTCATACAGCTCTGCTAGCATATGCACTCAGTGTAGTATGATGTACGTTGAAGAGAAACGGAGAGAATCAGTATCACACCAAAGACACAGCCAGTATAATCGTTGTTGCCCCATTCAGTGACGTGCAGTTTAGGAATGTCTCCCATGGAAGACTCTTATTTTCCGAAACGAAACAGAGGCTCTCGGGCCTTGTTGGCAAATGAACCCGCAGGGCCATTGTATTCGGCATTAGATGCCCGTTTAAACACAGGAAACTTTTCAGCATTCACCGGTGAATGAAGCCTGCTTGGTCACCAATGGCTGTGGAGACCTGTTCCTCTCAGGGCTGCACGTGAAGTTGCAATCTGCTCACCAAACGGTCCCTGACTACTATAGTGTATACACAGGGACGCTCTGAATATCAGGGATGAGAGCGTGCACAAAGCCAGCTTAATACAGACTGCCAATGAATAGCAGTGCAGCGCACGCTGGATAGCCTGTCCCCAGGAAGTCCCACCGTCACCACCAGTTTAACACAGGCTCTCCGTGCTTCTTCAAAATGAAAACGGCACAGCTTGGTAGTCCCTATAGTTTCGATGCCATAGGAAAAACAATTTAGAATTCTCCCCATAAACAAATAATGCTCTCCTGCTCGTCACTGGGAGCACTTATATCACTCATTGGGGCACTTTGTATCGCAGAGTTCTATCCGTGAAACACGCACGTTTCACTCTCGTAAGCAAAGGCCCTCTAAGGAAAGGAACACAAATCAAGGGAAAGAGTGAGAATGAGGTATTACAGCAGGCAGCAATGAAGAATACTAGTCATAGCAATGAGATAACACTGCGGCACACATTGCACACACTTCACCAAGGAAGATGCCTATTCACTACAGCCCTAGGAGAGGCTATTCCCAACAGCAATCCACAGTGCAATTGTTTTCCCAGGACAGGAAAAGCTATAAAGAAACAATAACAAAGAATTCTCCCGGGCACACACAACGCTTCCCACCAGTAACTGTGAATGTCTGAGATCACGCATTGTGGCCCAGTGGAGTTGAGCTTTCCTGAATGTGAAAGGCTGACGAGACGCACACCAAAGCAGTCACCATGAGAGCGTAATATACATGAAGGGAACAAGTGACAATCAGAAAGTACAGCATGCACCAATGCCTTAGAGGACTCAATGCCAGTAAATGACAGGGCAGCACACTTTCACACAGCATTTTCCAAGAGATTCGCATTCAAAACAAGCACAAGGAAGGCAGACAGCTCTTTTTCGTCAATGCGATTGGCGAGCAATTGTGTTTCCTACAACACAAAAATTTGAAAAAGAGAAAGATTTCAGAATACACCCAGTGAATTCACCATGTCATGCATTCTTACTCTACTGTGGAGTTCCCATAGCCCACCCTGTGGCACCACTGAGCTGCACTTTCCCATACGTGACCGATTAAAGTCTTCCTAGGTCAAACAGAAGAACTCTGCAGAGCATAACTGAAATGAAAGACGACTGTGAGACTCATGTATTGGAGCATGCACCAAGTTAGAATAACATTGATAACCCTGAAAGAGTGCAGCACACAGTTGAAGACCCGTCTCCAAAAAGATGCACCCTCACAACAAGCCTAACACAGGCCTAAGCTCGCTTATTCAGCAAGGCAAAAGGAGAATGACTGCATTTCGCAGCATAGGGAAACGGCAACGGGAAAAACTTCATAGTATTCAAAACGAAAGCAAGTACTGCTTTTCTACAAGTGATGTGTGCACTCATTTTTCTCAATGTGTGGCACAATTTACATGCTCATTCCAAAATGTGAAGTATTGACATATCGCTCTGCTATGATAAATCAAGCTGTACCTTGAGAATCATTTATACACCGTACACCCAGCAAGAAGAAAACTACCAGCAAATAAAAAACAACGCAGTAGACTTTGACATGGCGTTCCCAAGCTGATACACACTCACAACGAGGGAGCGAAGCCTGTCAGCTCTTACTCATACTGCCAAGGAGGAGCAACTGCTTTGTGGAAGAGGACAGGTAAAATCCAAAACATTGTAGAATTCAATAGGTGAACCAATAATGCTTTCCCAAAAGTAACAGTGAATCGGTCATTTCACTCAGGGTGGCACCATCGTGTTGGCATTCTTATACAGAAAACATTTCATACAGCTCTGCTAGGCATATGCACTCAGTGTAGTATGATGTACGTTGAAGAGAACAGGGAATCAGGTATCACACCAAAGACACAGCCATATAATCGTTGTTGCCCCATTCAGTGACGTGCAGTTTTGAGGAATGTCTCCCATGGAAGACTCTTATTTTCCGGAAACGAAACAGAGGCTCTCGGCCTTGTTGTCAAATGAACCCGCAGAGCCATTGTATTCGGCATTGATGCCCTTTAACACAGGAAACTTTTCAGCATTCACCGGTGAATGAAGCCTGCTTGGTGACCAATGGCTGTGGAGATCTGGTTCCATGAGGCTGCACGTGAGTTGCACTCTGCTCACCCAACGCTCCCTGACTCCTATAGTGTATACACAGGACGCTCTGAGAATCAGGGATGAGAGCGTGCACAAAGCCAGCTTAATACAGACTGCCAATGAATAGCAGTGCAGCGCACGCTTGGATAGCCTGTCCCCAGGAAGTCCCACCGTCACCACCAGTTTAACACAGCTCTCCGTGCTTCTTCAGAAATGAAAACAGCACAGCATTGGTAGTCCCTTATTAGGTTTCGATGCCATAGGGCAACACAATTTAGAATTCTCCCCATAAACAAATAATGCTCTCCTGCTCGTCACTGGGAGCACTTATATCACTCTTGGGCACATGTATCGCAGAGTTCTATCCGTGAAACACGGACGTTTCACTCTCGTAAGCAAAGGCCCTCTATGGACGGAACACAAATCAAGGGGAAAGAGTGAGAATGAGGTATTACAGCAGGCAGCAATGAAAAACTAGTCATAGCAATGAATAACACTGCAGCACACATTGGCACACACTTCACCAAGGAAGATGCCTATTCACTACAGCCTAGAGAGCTATTCCCAACAGCAATCCACAGTGCAATTGTTTTCCCAGACAGGAAAAGGTATAAAGAAACAATAATACAGAATTCTCCCGGGCACACATAACGCTTTCCCACCAGTAACTGTGAATGTCTGAGATCACGCATTGTGGCCCAGTGGAGTTGAGCTTTCCTGAATGTGAAAGGCTGACGAGACGCACAGCCAAAGCATCACCATGGAGAGCGTAATATACATGAATGGGAACAAGTGACGATCAGAACTAACCATGCACCAATGCCTTAGATACTCAATGCCAGTAAATGACAGGGCAGCACACTTTTCACACAGCATTTTCCAAGGAGATTCGCATTCCAAACAAGCACAAGGAAGGCAGACAGCTCTTTTTCGTCAATGCATTGGCGAGCAATTGTTTTCCTACAACACAAAATTTGAAAAAGAGAAAGATTTCAGAATACACCCAGTGAATTCACCATGTCATGCATTCTTACTCTACTGTGGAGTTCCCATAGCCCACCCTGTGGCACCACTAGCTGCACTTTCCCATACGTGACCGATTAAAGTCTTCCTAGGTCAAACAGAAGAACTCTGCAGACATAACTGAAAATGAGAAGACGACTGTGAGACTCATGTATTGGAGCATGCACCAAGTTAGAATAACATTGAAAACCCTGAAAGAGTGCAGCACACAGTTCAAGACCCGTCTGCCAAGAAAGATGCACCCTCACAACAAGCCTAACACAGGCCATCTGCGCTTATTCAGCAAGGCAAAAGGAGAATGACTGCATTTCGCAGCATAGGGAAACGGCAACGGGAAAACTTCATAGTATTCAAAACGAAAGCAAGTCCTGCTTTTCTACAAGTGAGTGTAGCACTCATTTTTCTCATGTGTGGCACAATTTACATGCTCATTCCAAAATGTGAAGTATTGACATATCGCTCTGCTATGATAAATCAAGCTGTACCTTGAGAATCATTTATTGCACCGTACACCCAGCAAGAGAAGACTACAAGCAAATAAAAACCAACGCAGTAGACCTTTGACATGGCGTTTCCAAGCTGATACACACTCACAACGAGGAGCGAAGCTTGTCAGCTCTTACTCATACATGCCAACGGAGGAGCAACTGCTTTGGATGAAGAGGAACAGGTAAAATCAAAATAATTGTAGAATTCAATAGGTGAACCAATAATGCTTTCCCAAAATAACAGTGAATCGGTCATTTCACTCAGTGGCACCATCGTGTTGGCATTCTTATACAGAAACATTTCATACAGCTCTGCTAGCATATGCACTCAGTGTATATGTGTAGTTGAAGAGAAACAGGAGAATCACGTATCACACCAAAGACACAGCCAGTATAATCGTTGTTGCCCCATTCAGTGACGTGCAGTTTTGAGGAATGTCTCCCATGGAAGACTCTTATTTTCCGGAAACGAAACAGAGGCTCTCGGCCTTGTGCCAAATGAACCCGCAGAGCCATTGTATTCGCATTAGATGCCCGTTTAAACACAGAAACTTTTCAGCATTCACCGGTGAATGAGCCTGCTTGTTCTCCAATGGCTGTGGAGACCTGGTTCCAGTCAGCTGCACGTGAAGTTGCACTCTGCTCACCAAACGGTCCCTGACTACTATAGGATACACAGGACGCTCTGAGAATCAGGATGAAGCGTGCACAAAGCCAGCTTGATACAGACTGCCAATGAATAGCAGTGCAGCGCACGCTTGGATAGCCTGTCCCCAGGAAGTCCCACCGTCACCACCAGTTTAACACAGGCTCTCCGTGCTTCTTCAGAAATGAAAACAGACAGCATTGTAGTCCTTATTAGTTTCGTTGCCATAGGAAAAACAATTTAGAATTCTCCCCATAAACAAATAATGCTCTCCTGCTCGTCACTGGGAGCACTTATATCACTCTTTGGGGCACTTGTATCGCAGAGTTCTATCCGTGAAACACGCACGTTTCACTCTCGTAAGCAAAGGCCCTCTAAGGAAGGAACACAAATCAAGGGGAAGAGTGAGAATGAGGTATTACAGCAGGCAGCAATGAAGAATACTAGTCATAGCAATGAGATAACACTGCAGCACACATTTGGCACACACTTCACCAAGGAAGATGCCTATTCACTACAGCCTAGAGAGCTATTCCCAACAGCAATCCACAGTGCAATTGTTTTCCCAGGACAGGAAAAGGTATAAAGAAACAATAAACAAAAATTCTCTCGGCACACACAACGCTTTCCCACCAGTAACTGTGAATGTCTGAGATCACGCATTGCCCAGTGGAGTTGAGCTTTCCTGAATGTGAAAGGCTGACGAGACCACAGCCAAAGCAGTCACCATGGAGATCGTAATATACATGAAGGGAACAAGTGACAATCAGGAACTACACCATGCACCAATGCCTTAGAGACTCAATGCCAGTAAATGACAGGCAGCACACTTTTCACACAGCATTTCCAAGGAGATTCGCATTCAAACAAGCACAAGGAAGCAGACAGCTCTTTATCGTCAATGCGATTGGCGGAGCAATTGTGTTTCCTACAACACAAAAATTTTGAAAAAGAGAAAGATTTCAGAATACACCCAGTGAATTCACCATGTCATGCATTCTTACTCTACTGTGGATTCCCATAGCCCACCCTGTGGCACCACTGAGCTGCACTTTCCCATACGTGACCGATTAAGTCTCCTAGTCTACAGAACAACTCTGCAGAGCATAACTGAAAATGAGAAGACGACTGTGAGACTCATGTATTGGAGCATGCACCAAGTTAAATAACATTGAAAACCCTGAAAGAGCGCAGCACACAGTTCAAGACCCGTCTGCCTCAAACCCAAGAAAGATGCACCCTCACAACAAGCCTAACACAGCCGTCTGCGCTTATTCAGCAAAGCCAAAGGGAGAATGACTGCATTTCGCAGCATAGAAACGGCAACGGAAAACTTCATAGTATTCAAAACGAAAGCAAGTCCTGCTTTTCTACAATGATGTGTAGCACTCATTTTTCTCAATGTGTGGCACAATTTACATGCTCATTCCAAAATGTGAAGTATTGACATATCGCTCTGCTATGATAAATCAAGCTGTACCTTGAGAATCATTTATTACACCGTACACCCAGCAAGAGAAAACTACCAGCAAATAAAAACCAACGCAGTAGACCTTTGACATGCGTTTCCCAAGCTGATACACACTCACAACGAGGAGCGAGCCTGTCACCTCTTACTCATACTTGCCAACGGAGGAGCAACTGCTTTGGATGGAAGAGGAACAGTAAAATCAAAAACATTGTAGAATGCAATAGGTGAACCAATAATGCTTTCCCAAAAGTAACAGTGAATCGTCATTTCACTCAGGAGGCACCATCGTGTTGGCATTCTTATACAGAAACATTTCATACAGCTCTGCTAGCATATGCACTCAGTGTATATATGTACGTTGAAGAGAAACAGGAGAATCAGGTATCACACCAAAGACACAGCCAGTATAATCGTTGTTGCCCCATTCAGTGACGTGCTGTTTGAGAATGTCTCCCATGAAGACTCTTATTTTCCGGAAACGAAACAGAGGCTCTCGCCTTGTTGCAAATGAACCCGCAGAGCCATTGTATTCGGCATTAGATCCCATTTAAACACAGGAAACTTTTCAGCATTCACCGGTGAATAAAGCCTCCTGTCACACCATGGTGGAGACCTGGTTCCAGTCAGGGCTGCACGTGAAGTTGCAATCTGCTCACCAAACGTCCCTGACTACTATATGTATACACAGGACGCTCTGAATATCAGGATGAGAGCGTGCACAAAGCCAGCTTAATACAGACTGCCAATGAATAGCAGTGCAGCGCACGCTTGGATAGCCTGTCCCCAGAAGTCCCACCGTCACCACCAGTTTAACACAGCTCTCCGTCTTCTTCAGAAATAAAAACGCACATTGGAGTCTTTGTATCCCTAGTTTCGTTGCCATAGGGAAAACAATTTAGAATTCTCCCATAAACAAATAATGCTCTCCTGCTCGTCACTGGAGCACTTATATCACTCATTGGGCACTTGTATCGCAGAGTTCTATCCTTGAAACACGCACGTTTCACTCTCGTAAGCAAGGCCCTCTAAGAAAGGAACACAAATCAAGGGGAAAGAGTGAGAATGAGGTATTACAGCAGGCAGCAATGAAGAATACTAGTCATAGCAATGAGATAACACTGCAGCACACATTTGGCACACACTTCACCAAGGAGATGCCTACTCACTACAGCCTAGAAGGCTATTCCCAACAGCAATCCACAGTGCAATTGTTTTCCCAGACAGAAAAGCTATAAAGAAACAATAACAAAGAATTTCTCCCGCACACACAACGCTTTCCCACCAGTATCTTGAATGTCTGAGATCACGCATTGTGGCCCATGCAGTTGAGCTTTCCTGAATGTGAAAGGCTGACGAGACGCACAGCCAAAGCAGTCCCATAGAAGCGTAATATACATGAAGGAACAAGTGACAATCAGGAAGTACAGCATGCACCAATGCCTTAGAACTCAATGCCAGTAAACGACAGGCAGCACACTTTTCACACAGCATTTTCCAAGGGAGATTCGCATTCAAACAAACACAAGAAGGCAGACAGCTCTTTTCGTCAATGCGATTGGCGGAGCAATTGTGTTTCCTACAACACAAAAATTTGAAAAAGAGAAAGATTTCAGAATACACCCATGAATTCACCATGTCATGCATTCTTACTCTACAGTGGATTCCCATAGCCCACCCTGTGGCACCACTGAGCTGCACTTTCCCATACGTGACCGATTAAAGTCTTCCTAGGTCAAACAGAACAACTCTGCAGAGCATAACTGAAAATGAGAAGACGACTGTGAGACTCATGTATTGGAGCATCACCAAGTTAAATAACATTGATATCCCTGAAAGAGCGCAGCACACAGTTGAAGACCCGTCTCCCAAGAAAGATGCACCCTCACAACAAGCCTAACACAGGCCTCTGCGCTTATTCACAAGCAAAAGGAGAATGACTGCATTTCGCAGCATAGGGAAACGGCAACGGGAAAAACTTCATAGTATTCAAAACGAAAGCAAGTACTGCTTTCTACAAGTGAGTGTGTAGCACTCATTTTTCTCAATGTTGGCACAATTTACATGCTCATTCCAAAATGTGAAGTATTGACATATCGCTCTGCTATGATAAATCAAGCTGTACCTTGAGAATCATTTATTACACCGTACACCCAGCAAGAAGAAAACTACCAGCAAATAAAAAACAACACAGTAGACCTTTGACATGGCGTTTCCCAAGCTGATACACACTCACAACGAGGGAGCGAGGCCTGTCACCTCTTACTCATACTTGCCAACGGAGGAGCAACTGCTTTGGATGGAAGAGGAACAGGTAAAATCAAAAACATTGTAGAATTCAGTAGGTGAACCAATAATGCTTTCCCAAAAGTAAAAGTGAATCGGTCATTTCACTCAGGGAGGCACCATCGTGTTGGCATTCTTATACAGGAAACATTTCATACAGCTCTGCTAGGCATATGCACTCAGTGTAGTATGATGTACGTTGAAGAGAAACGGAGAGAATCAGGTATCACACCAAAGACACAGCCAGTATAATCGTTGTTGCCCCATTCAGTGACGTGCAGTTTTGAGGAATGTCTCCCATGGAAGACTCTTATTTTCCGGAAACGAAACAGAGGCTCTCGGGCCTTGTTGCAAATGAACCCGCAGGGCCATTGTATTCGGCATTAGATGCCCATTTAAACACAGGAAACTTTTCAGCATTCACCGGTGAATGAAGCCTCCTTGGTCACCAATGGCTGTGGAGACCTGGTTCCTCTCAGGGCTGCACGTGAAGTTGCAATCTGCTCACCAAACGTCCCTGACTACTATAGTGTATACACAGGGACGCTCTGAATATCAGGATGAGAGCGTGCACAAAGCCAGCTTAATACAGACTGCCAATGAATAGCAGTGCAGCGCACGCTTGGATAGCCTGTCCCCAGGAAGTCCCACCGTCACCACCAGTTTAACACAGGCTCTCCGTGCTTCTTCAGAAATGAAAACAGCACAGCATTGGTAGTCCTTATTAGGTTTCGATGCCATAGGGCAACACAATTTAGAATTCTCCCCATAAACAAATAATGCTCTCCTGCTCGTCACTGGGGAGCACTTATATCACTCTTTGGGGCACTATGTATCGCAGAGTTCTATCCGTGAAACACGACGTTTCACTCTCGTAAGCAAAGGCCCTCTATGGGACGGAACACAAATCAAGGGAAAGAGTGAGAATGAGGTATTACAGCAGGCAGCAATGAAGAATACTAGTCATAGCAATGAGATAACACTGCAGCACACATTTGGCACACACTTCACCAAGGAAGATGCCTATTCACTACAGGCCTAGAAGAGGCTATTCCCAACAGCAATCCACAGTGCAATTGTTTTCCCAGGACAGGAAAAGGTATAAAGAAACAATAATACAGAATTCTCCCGGGCACACATAACGCTTTCCCACCAGTAACTGTGAATGTCTGAGATCACGCATTGTGCCCAGTGGAGTTGAGCTTTCCTGAATGTGAAAGGCTGACGAGACGCACAGCCAAAGCAGTCACCATGGAGAGCGTAATATACATGAATGGGAACAAGTGACGATCAGGAACTAACCATGCACCAATGCCTTAGAGTACTCAATGCCAGTAAATGACAGGGCAGCACACTTTTCACACAGCATTTTCCAAGGGAGATTCGCATTCCAAACAAGCACAAGGAAGGCAGACAGCTCTTTTTCGTCAATGCGATTGGAGGAGCAATTGTGTTTCCTACAACACAAAAATTTGAAAAAGAGAAAGATTTCAGAATACACCCAGTGAATTCACCATGTCATGCATTCTTACTCTACTGTGGAGTTCCCATAGCCCACCCTGTGGCACCACTTAGCTGCACTTTCCCATACGTGACCGATTAAAGTCTTCCTAGGTCAAACAGAAGAACTCTGCAGAGCATAACTGAAAATGAGAAGACGACTGTGAGACTCATGTATTGGAGCATGCACCAAGTTAGAATAACATTGAAAACCCTGAAAGAGTGCAGCACACAGTTCAAGACCCGTCTGCCAAGAAAGATGCACCCTCACAACAAGCCTAACACAGGTCATCTGCGCTTATTCAGTAAGGCAAAAGGGAGAATGACTGCATTTCGCAGCATAGGGAAACGGCAACGGGAAAACTTCATAGTATTCAAAATGAAAGCAAGTCCTGCTTTTCTACAAGTGAGTGTGTAGCACTCATTTTTCTCAGTGTGTGGCACAATTTACATGCTCATTCCAAAATGTGAAGTATTGACATATCGCTCTGCTATGATAAATCAAGCTGTACCTTGAGAATCATTTATTGCACCGTACACCCAGCAAGAAGAAGACTACAGCAAATAAAAACCAACGCAGTAGACCTTTGACATGGCGTTCCCAAGCTGATACACACTCACAACGAGGGAGCGAAGCTTGTCAGCTCTTACTCATACATGCCAACGGAGGAGCAACTGCTTTGGATGGAAGAGGAACAGGTAAAATCAAAATAATTGTAGAATTCAATAGGTGAACCAATAATGCTTTCCCAAAAGTAACAGTGAATCGGTCATTTCACTCAGGGTGGCACCATCGTGTTGGCATTCTTATACAGGAAACATTTCATACAGCTCTGCTAGGCATATGCACTCAGTGTAGTATGGTGTACGTTGAAGAGAAACAGGAGAATCACGTATCACACCAAAGACACAGCCAGTATAATCGTTGTTGCCCCATTCAGTGACGTGCAGTTTTGAGGAATGTCTCCCATGGAAGACTCTTATTTTCCGGAAACGAAACAGAGGCTCTCGGGCCTTGTTGCCAAATGAACCCAGAGCCATTGTATTCGGCATTAGATGCCCGTTTAAACACAGGAAACTTTTCAGCATTCACCGGTGAATGAAGCCTGCTTGTTCTCCAATGGATGTGGAGACCTGGTTCCAGTCAGGGCTGCACGTGAAGTTGCACTCTGCTCACCAAAGGTCCCTGACTACTATAGTGGATACACAGGGACGCTCTGAGAATCAGGGATGAGAGCGTGCACAAAGCCAGCTTGATACAGACTGCCAATGAATAGCAGTGCAGCGCACGCTTGGATAGCCTGTCCCCAGGAAGTCCCACCGTCACCACCAGTTTAACACAGGCTCTCCGTGCTTCTTCAGAAATGAAAACGGCACAGCATTGGTAGTCCCTATTAGGTTTCGTGCCATAGGGAAAAACAATTTAGAATTCTCCTCATAAACAAATAATGCTCTCCTGCTCGTCACTGGGAGCACTTATATCACTCATTGGGTTACGTTGTATCGCAGCGTTCTATCCGTGAAACACGCACGTTTCACTCTCATAAGCAAAGGCCCTCTAAGGGAAGGAACACAAATCAAGGGGAAAGAGTGAGAATGAGGTATTACAGCAGGCAGCAATGAAGAATACTAGTCATAGCAATGAGATAACACTGCAGCACACATTTGACACACACTTCACCAAGGAAGATGCCTATTCACTACAGCCCTAGGAGAGGCTATTCCCAACAGCAATCCACAGTGCAATTGTTTTCCCAGGACAGGAAAAGCTATAAAGAAACAATAACAAAGAATTCTCTCGGGGCACACACAACGCTTTCCCACAGTAACTGTGAATGTCTGAGATCACGCATTGTGGCCCAGTGGAGTTGAGCTTTCCTGAATGTGAAAGGCTGATGAGACGCACAGCCAAAGCAGTCACCATGGAGATCGTAATATACATGAAGTGGAACAAGTGACAATCAGGAAGTACAGCATGCACCAATGACTTAGAGGACTCAATGCCAGTAAACGACAGGACAGGACACTTTTCACACAGCATTTTCCAAGGGAGATTCGCATTCAAACAAACACAATGAAGGCAGACAGCTCTTTATCGTGAATGCAATTGGCGGAGCAATTGTGTTTCCTACAACACAAAAATTTGAAAAAGAGAAAGATTTCAGAATACACCCAGTGAATTCACCATGTCATGCATTCTTACTCTACTGTGGAGTTCCCATAGCCCACCCTGTGGCACCACTGAGATGCACTTTCCCATACGTGACCGATTAAAGTCTTCCTAGGTCTAACAGAACAACTCTGCAGAGCATAACTGAAAATGAGAAGACGACTGTGAGACTCATGTATTGGAGCATGCACCAAGTTAGAATAACATTGATATCCCTGAAAGAGCGCAGCACACAGTTGAAGACCCGTGTCTTCACTCAAGACCCAAGAAAGATGCACCCTCACAACAAGCCTAACACAGGCCGTCTGCGCTTATTCAGCAAAGCCAAAGGGAGAATGACTGCATTTCGCAGCATAGGGAAACGGCAACGGGAAAACTTCATAGTATTCAAAACGAAAGCAAGTACTGCTTTTCTACAAGTGAGTGTGTAGCACTCATTTTTCTCAATGTGTGGCACAATTTACATGCTCATTCCAAAATGTGAAGTATTGACATATCGCTCTGCTATGATAAATCAAGCTGTACCTTGAGAATCATTTATTACACCGTACACCCAGCAAGAAGAAAACTACCAGCAAATAAAAACCAACGCAGTAGACCTTTGACATGGCGTTTCCCAAGCTGATACACACTCACAACGAGGGAGCGAGCCTGTCAGCTCTTACTCATACTTGCCAACGGAGGAGCAACTGCTTTGGATGGAAGAGGAACAGGTAAAATCAAAACATTGTAGAATTCAATAGGTGAACCAATAATGCTTTCCCAAAAGTAAAAGTGAATCGGTCATTTCACTCAGGGAGGCACCATCGTGTTGGCATTCTTATACAGGAAACATTTCATACAGCTCTGCTAGGCATATGCACTCAGTGTAGTATGATGTACGTTGAAGAGAAACGGAGAGAATCAGGTATCACACCAAAGACACAGCCAGTATAATCGTTGTTGCCCCATTCAGTGAAGTGCTGTTTTGAGGAATGTCTCCCATGGAAGACTCTTATTTTCCGGAAACGAAACAGAGGCTCTCGGGCCTTGTTGGCAAATGAACCCGCAGGGCCATTGTATTCGGCATTAGATGCCCATTTAAACACAGGAAACTTTTCAGCATTCACCGGTGAATGAAGCCTCCTTGGTCACCAATGGCTGTGGAGACCTGGTTCCTCTCAGGGCTGCACGTGAAGTTGCAATCTGCTCACCAAACGGTCCCTGACTACTATAGTGTATACACAGGGACGCTCTGAATATCAGGGATGAGAGCGTGCACAAAGCCAGCTTAATACAGACTGCCAATGAATAGCAGTGCAGCGCACGCTTGGATAGCCTGTCCCCAGGAAGTCCCACCGTCACCACCAGTTTAACACAGGCTCTCCGTGCTTCTTCAGAAATGAAAACAGCACAGCATTGGTAGTCCTTATTAGGTTTCGATGCCATAGGGCAACACAATTTAGAATTCTCCCCATAAACAAATAATGCTCTCCTGCTCGTCACTGGGGAGCACTTATATCACTCTTTGGGGCACTATGTATCGCAGAGTTCTATCCGTGAAACACGGACGTTTCACTCTCGTAAGCAAAGGCCCTCTATGGGACGGAACACAAATCAAGGGGAAAGAGTGAGAATGAGGTATTACAGCAGGCAGCAATGAAGAATACTAGTCATAGCAATGAGATAACACTGCAGCACACATTTGGCACACACTTCACCAAGGAAGATGCCTATTCACTACAGGCCTAGAAGAGGCTATTCCCAACAGCAATCCACAGTGCAATTGTTTTCCCAGGACAGGAAAAGGTATAAAGAAACAATAATACAGAATTCTCCCGGGGCACACATAACGCTTTCCCACCAGTAACTGTGAATGTCTGAGATCACGCATTGTGGCCCAGTGGAGTTGAGCTTTCCTGAATGTGAAAGGCTGACGAGACGCACAGCCAAAGCAGTCACCATGGAGAGCGTAATATACATGAATGGGAACAAGTGACGATCAGGAACTAACCATGCACCAATGCCTTAGAGTACTCAATGCCAGTAAATGACAGGGCAGCACACTTTTCACACAGCATTTTCCAAGGGAGATTCGCATTCAAACAAGCACAAGGAAGGCAGACAGCTCTTTTCGTCAATGCGATTGGAGGAGCAATTGTGTTTCCTACAACACAAAAATTTGAAAAAGAGAAAGATTTCAGAATACACCCAGTGAATTCACCATGTCATGCATTCTTACTCTACTGTGGAGTTCCCATAGCCCACCCTGTGGCACCACTTAGCTGCACTTTCCCATACGTGACCGATTAAAGTCTTCCTAGGTCAAACAGAAGAACTCTGCAGAGCATAACTGAAAATGAGAAGACGACTGTGAGACTCATGTATTGGAGCATGCACCAAGTTAGAATAACATTGAAAACCCTGAAAGAGTGCAGCACACAGTTCAAGACCCGTCTGCCAAGAAAGATGCACCCTCACAACAAGCCTAACACAGGTCATCTGCGCTTATTCAGTAAGGCAAAAGGGAGAATGACTGCATTTCGCAGCATAGGGAAACGGCAACGGGAGAAACTTCATAGTATTCAAAATGAAAGCAAGTCCTGCTTTTCTACAAGTGAGTGTGTAGCACTCATTTTTCTCAATGTGTGGCACAATTTACATGCTCATTCCAAAATGTGAAGTATTGACATATCGCTCTGCTATGATAAATCAAGCTGTACCTTGAGAATCATTTATTGCACCGTACACCTAGCAAAGAAGAAGACTACAGCAAATAAAAACCAACGCAGTAGACCTTTGACATGGCGTTTCCCAAGCTGATACACACTCACAACGAGGAGCGAAGCTTGTCAGCTCTTACTCATACATGCCAACGGAGGAGCAACTGCTTTGGATGGAAGAGGAACAGGTAAAATCAAAACATTGTAGAATTCAATAGGTGAACCAATAATGCTTTCCCAAAAGTAACAGTGAATCGGTCATTTCACTCAGGGTGGCACCATCGTGTTGGCATTCTTATACAGGAAACATTTCATACAGCTCTGCTAGGCATATGCACTCAGTGTAGTATGGTGTACGTTGAAGAGAAACAGGAGAATCACGTATCACACCAAAGACACAGCCAGTATAATCGTTGTTGCCCCATTCAGTGACGTGCAGTTTTGAGGAATGTCTCCCATGGAAGACTCTTATTTTCCGGAAACGAAACAGAGGCTCTCGGGCCTTGTTGCCAAATGAACCCGCAGAGCCATTGTATTCGGCATTAGATGCCCGTTTAAACACAGGAAACTTTTCAGCATTCACCGGTGAATGAAGCCTGCTTGTTCTCCAATGGATGTGGAGACCTGGTTCCAGTCAGGGCTGCACGTGAAGTTGCACTCTGCTCACCAAAGGTCCCTGACTACTATAGTGGATACACAGGGACGCTCTGAGAATCAGGGATGAGAGCGTGCACAAAGCCAGCTTGATACAGACTGCCAATGAATAGCAGTGCAGCGCACGCTTGGATAGCCTGTCCCCAGGAAGTCCCACCGTCACCACCAGTTTAACACAGGCTCTCCGTGCTTCTTCAGAAATGAAAACGGCACAGCATTGGTAGTCCCTATTAGGTTTCGTTGCCATAGGGAAAAACAATTTAGAATTCTCCTCATAAACAAATAATGCTCTCCTGCTCGTCACTGGGGAGCACTTATATCACTCATTGGGTTACGTTGTATCGCAGCGTTCTATCCGTGAAACACGCACGTTTCACTCTCATAAGCAAAGGCCCTCTAAGGGAAGGAACACAAATCAAGGGGAAAGAGTGAGAATGAGGTATTACAGCAGGCAGCAATGAAGAATACTAGTCATAGCAATGAGATAACACTGCAGCACACATTTGACACACACTTCACCAAGGAAGATGCCTATTCACTACAGCCCTAGGAGAGGCGATTCCCAACAGCAATCCACAGTGCAATTGTTTTCCCAGGACAGGAAAAGCTATAAAGAAACAATAACAAAGAATTCTCTCGGGGCACACACAACGCTTTCCCAGCAGTAACTGTGAATGTCTGAGATCACGCATTGTGGCCCAGTGGAGTTGAGCTTTCCTGAATGTGAAAGGCTGATGAGACGCACAGCCAAAGCAGTCACCATGGAGATCGTAATATACATGAAGGGGAACAAGTGACAATCAGGAAGTACAGCATGCACCAATGACTTAGAGGACTCAATGCCAGTAAACGACAGGACAGGACACTTTTCACACAGCATTTTCCAAGGGAGATTCGCATTCAAACAAACACAATGAAGGCAGACAGCTCTTTATCGTGAATGCATTGGCGGAGCAATTGTGTTTCCTACAACACAAAAATTTGAAAAAGAGAAAGATTTCAGAATACACCCAGTGAATTCACCATGTCATGCATTCTTACTCTACTGTGGAGTTCCCATAGCCCACCCTGTGGCACCACTGAGATGCACTTTCCCATACGTGACCGATTAAAGTCTTCCTAGGTCAAACAGAACAACTCTGCAGAGCATAACTGAAAATGAGAAGACGACTGTGAGACTCATGTATTGGAGCATGCACCAAGTTAGAATAACATTGATATCCCTGAAAGAGCGCAGCACACAGTTGAAGACCCGTGTCTTCACTCAAGACCCAAGAAAGATGCACCCTCACAACAAGCCTAACACAGGCCGTCTGCGCTTATTCAGCAAAGCCAAAGGGAGAATGACTGCATTTCGCAGCATAGGGAAACGGCAACGGGGAAAACTTCATAGTATTCAAAACGAAAGCAAGTACTGCTTTTCTACAAGTGAGTGTGTAGCACTCATTTTTCTCAATGTGTGGCACAATTTACATGCTCATTCCAAAATGTGAAGTATTGACATATCGCTCTGCTATGATAAATCAAGCTGTACCTTGAGAATCATTTATTACACCGTACACCCAGCAAGAAGAAAACTACCAGCAAATAAAAACCAACGCAGTAGACCTTTGACATGGCGTTTCCCAAGCTGATACACACTCACAACGAGGGAGCGAGGCCTGTCACCTCTTACTCATACTTGCCAACGGAGGAGCAACTGCTTTGGATGGAAGAGGAACAGGTAAAATCAAAAACATTGTAGAATTCAGTAGGTGAACCAATAATGCTTTCCCAAAAGTAAAAGTGAATCGGTCATTTCACTCAGGAGGCACCATCGTGTTGGCATTCTTATACAGGAAACATTTCATACAGCTCTGCTAGGCATATGCACTCAGTGTAGTATGATGTACGTTGAAGAGAAACGGAGAGAATCAGTATCACACCAAAGACACAGCCAGTATAATCGTTGTTGCCCCATTCAGTGACGTGCAGTTTTGAGGAATGTCTCCCATGGAAGACTCTTATTTTCCGGAAACGAAACAGAGGCTCTCGGGCCTTGTTGGCAAATGAACCCGCAGGGCCATTGTATTCGGCATTAGATGCCCATTTAAACACAGGAAACTTTTCAGCATTCACCGGTGAATGAAGCCTGCTTGGTCACCAATGGCTGTGGAGACCTGGTTCCAGTCAGGGCTGCACGTGAAGTTGCAATCTGCTCACCAAACGGTCCCTGACTACTATAGTGTATACACAGGGACGCTCTGAATATCAGGGATGAGAGCGTGCACAAAGCCAGCTTAATACAGACTGCCAATGAATAGCAGTGCAGCGCACGCTTGGATAGCCTGTCCCCAGGAAGTCCCACCGTCACCACCAGTTTAACACAGGCTCTCCGTGCTTCTTCAGAAATGAAAACAGCACAGCATTGGTAGTCCTTATTAGGTTTCGATGCCATAGGGCAACACAATTTAGAATTCTCCCCATAAACAAATAATGCTCTCCTGCTCGTCACTGGGAGCACTTATATCACTCTTTGGGGCACTATGTATCGCAGAGTTCTATCCGTGAAACACGGACGTTTCACTCTCGTAAGCAAAGGCCCTCTATGGAACGGAACACAAATCAAGGGGAAAGAGTGAGAATGAGGTATTACAGCAGGCAGCAATGAAGAATACTAGTCATAGCAATGAGATAACACTGCAGCACACATTTGGCACACACTTCACCAAGGAAGATGCCTATTCACTACAGGCCTAGAAGAGGCTATTCCCAACAGCAATCCACAGTGCAATTGTTTTCCCAGGACAGGAAAAGGTATAAAGAAACAATAATACAGAATTCTCCCGGGCACACATAACGCTTTCCCACCAGTAACTGTGAATGTCTGAGATCACGCATTGTGGCCCAGTGGAGTTGAGCTTTCCTGAATGTGAAAGGCTGACGAGACGCACAGCCAAAGCAGTCACCATGGAGAGCGTAATATACATGAATGGGAACAAGTGACGATCAGGAACTAACCATGCACCAATGCCTTAGAGTACTCAATGCCAGTAAATGACAGGGCAGCACACTTTTCACACAGCATTTTCCAAGGGAGATTCGCATTCAAACAAGCACAAGGAAGGCAGACAGCTCTTTTTCGTCAATGCGATTGGAGGAGCAATTGTGTTTCCTACAACACAAAAATTTGAAAAGAGAAAGATTTCAGAATACACCCAGTGAATTCACCATGTCATGCATTCTTACTCTACTGTGGAGTTCCCATAGCCCACCCTGTGGCACCACTTAGCTGCACTTTCCCATACGTGACCGATTAAAGTCTTCCTAGGTCAAACAGAAGAACTCTGCAGAGCATAACTGAAAATGAGAAGACGACTGTGAGACTCATGTATTGGAGCATGCACCAAGTTAGAATAACATTGAAACCCTGAAAGAGTGCAGCACACAGTTCAAGACCCGTCTGCCAAGAAAGATGCACCCTCACAACAAGCCTAACACAGGTCATCTGCGCTTATTCAGTAAGGCAAAAGGGAGAATGACTGCATTTCGCAGCATAGGGAAACGGCAACGGGAGAAACTTCATAGTATTCAAAATGAAAGCAAGTCCTGCTTTTCTACAAGTGAGTGTGTAGCACTCATTTTTCTCAATGTGTGGCACAATTTACATGCTCATTCCAAAATGTGAAGTATTGACATATCGCTCTGCTATGATAAATCAAGCTGTACCTTGAGAATCATTTATTGCACCGTACACCCAGCAAGAAGAAGACTACAGCAAATAAAAACCAACGCAGTAGACCTTTGACATGGCGTTCCCAAGCTGATACACACTCACAACGAGGGAGCGAAGCTTGTCAGCTCTTACTCATACATGCCAACGGAGGAGCAACTGCTTTGGATGGAAGAGGAACAGGTAAAATCAAAATAATTGTAGAATTCAATAGGTGAACCAATAATGCTTTCCCAAAAGTAACAGTGAATCGGTCATTTCACTCAGGGTGGCACCATCGTGTTGGCATTCTTATACAGGAAACATTTCATACAGCTCTGCTAGGCATATGCACTCAGTGTAGTATGGTGTACGTTGAAGAGAAACAGGGAGAATCACGTATCACACCAAAGACACAGCCAGTATAATCGTTGTTGCCCCATTCAGTGACGTGCAGTTTTGAGGAATGTCTCCCATGGAAGACTCTTATTTTCCGGAAACGAAACAGAGGCTCTCGGGCCTTGTTGCCAAATGAACCCGCAGAGCCATTGTATTCGGCATTAGATGCCCGTTAAAACACAGGAAACTTTTCAGCATTCACCGGTGAATGAAGCCTGCTTGTTCTCCAATGGATGTGGAGACCTGGTTCCAGTCAGGGCTGCACGTGAAGTTGCACTCTGCTCACCAAAGGTCCCTGACTACTATAGTGATACACAGGGACGCTCTGAGAATCAGGGATGAGAGCGTGCACAAAGCCAGCTTGATACAGACTGCCAATGAATAGCAGTGCAGCGCACGCTTGGATAGCCTGTCCCCAGGAAGTCCCACCGTCACCACCAGTTTAACACAGGCTCTCCGTGCTTCTTCAGAAATGAAAACGGCACAGCATTGGTAGTCCCTATTAGGTTTCGTTGCCATAGGGAAAAACAATTTAGAATTCTCCTCATAAACAAATAATGCTCTCCTGCTCGTCACTGGGGAGCACTTATATCACTCATTGGGGCACGTTGTATCGCAGCGTTCTATCCGTGAAACACGCACGTTTCACTCTCATAAGCAAAGGCCCTCTAAGGAAGGAACACAAATCAAGGGGAAAGAGTGAGAATGAGGTATTACAGCAGGCAGCAATGAAGAATACTAGTCATAGCAATGAGATAACACTGCAGCACACATTTGCACACACTTCACCAAGGAAGATGCCTATTCACTACAGCCCTAGGAGAGGCGATTCCCAACAGCAATCCACAGTGCAATTGTTTTCCCAGGACAGGAAAAGCTATAAAGAAACAATAACAAAGAATTCTCTCGGGCACACACAACGCTTTCCCAGCAGTAACTGTGAATGTCTGAGATCACGCATTGTGGCCCAGTGGAGTTGAGCTTTCCTGAATGTGAAAGGCTGATGAGACGCACAGCCAAAGCAGTCACCATGGAGATCGTAATATACATGAAGTGGAACAAGTGACAATCAGGAAGTACAGCATGCACCAATGACTTAGAGGACTCAATGCCAGTAAACGACAGGACAGGACACTTTTCACACAGCATTTTCCAAGGGAGATTCGCATTCAAACAAACACAATGAAGGCAGACAGCTCTTTTCGTGAATGCAATTGGCGGAGCAATTGTGTTTCCTACAACACAAAATTTGAAAAAGAGAAAGATTTCAGAATACACCCAGTGAATTCACCATGTCATGCATTCTTACTCTACTGTGGAGTTCCCATAGCCCACCCTGTGGCACCACTGAGATGCACTTTCCCATACGTGACCGATTAAAGTCTTCCTAGGTCTAACAGAACAACTCTGCAGAGCATAACTGAAAATGAGAAGACGACTGTGAGACTCATGTATTGGAGCATGCACCAAGTTAGAATAACATTGATATCCCTGAAAGAGCGCAGCACACACAGTTGAAGACCCGTGTGTCTTCACAAGACCCAAGAAAGATGCACCCTCACAACAAGCCTAACACAGGCCGTCTGCGCTTATTCAGCAAAGAAAAGGAGAATGACTGCATTTCGCAGCATAGGGAAACGGCAACGGGAAAACTTCATAGTATTCAAAACGAAAGCAAGTACTGCTTTTCTACAAGTGAGTGTGTAGCACTCATTTTTCTCAATGTGTGGCACAATTTACATGCTCATTCCAAAATGTGAAGTATTGACATATCGCTCTGCTATGATAAATCAAGCTGTACCTTGAGAATCATTTATTCACCGTACACCCCGCAAGAAGAAGACTACAAACAAATAAAAACCAACGCAGTAGACCTTTGACATGGCGTTTCCCCAAACTGATACACACTCACAACGAGGGAGCGAAGGCTTTTCAGCTCTTACTCATACTTTCCAACGGAGGAGCAACTGCTTTGGATGGAAGAGGAACAGGTAAAATCAAAAAATTGTAGAATTCAATAGGTGAACCAATAATGCTTTCCCAAAAGTAACAGTGAATCGGTCATTTCACTCAGGGGGCACCATCGTGTTGGCATTCTTATACAGGAAACATTTCATACAGCTCTGCTAGGCATATGCACTCAGTGTAGTATGGTGTACGTTGAAGAGAAACGGGAGAATCAGGGATCACACCAAAGACACAGCCAGTATAATCGTTGTTGCCCCATTCAGTGACGTGCGTTTTGAGGAATGTCTCCCATGGAAGACTCTTATTTTCCGGAAACGAAACAGAGGCTCTCGGGCCTTGTTGGCCCAAAAGAACCCGCAGAGCCATTGTATTCGGCATTAGATGCCCTTTAAACACAGGAAACTTTTCAGCATTCACCGGTGAATGAAGCCTGCTTGGGCCCAATGGTGTGGAGACCTGGTTCCAGTCAGGGCTGCACGTGAAGTTGCATCTGCTCACCAAACGGTCCCTGACTACTATAGTGGATACACAGGGACGCTCTGAAATCAGGGATGAGAGCGTGCACAAAGCCAGCTTAAAACAGACTGCCAATGAATAGCAGTGCAGCGCACGCTTGGATAGCCTGTCCCCCGGAAGTCCCACCGTCACCACCAGTTTAACACAGGCTCTCCGTGCTTCTTCAGAAATGAAAACGGCACAGCATTGGTAGTCCCTATTAGGTTTCGTTTCCATAGGGAAAAAAAATTTAGAATTCTCCCATAAACAAATAATGCTCTCCTGCTCGTCACTGGGGAGCACTTATATCACTCATTGGGGCACTTGTATCGCAGGTTCTATCCGTGAAACACGCACGTTTCACTCTCTAAGCAAAGGCCCTCTAAGGGAAGGAACACAAATCAAGGGGAAAGAGTGAGAATGAGGTATTACAGCAGGCAGCAATGAAGAATACTAGTCATAGCAATGAGATAACACTGCAGCACACATTTGGCACACACTTCACCAAGGAAGATGCCTATTCACTACAGCCCTAGAGAGGCATTCCCAACAGCAATCCACAGTGCAATTGTTTTCCCAGGACAGGAAAAGCTATAAAGAAACAATAACAAAGAATTCTCCCGGGGCACACACAACGCTTTCCCACCCGTAACTGTGAATGTCTGAGATCACGCATTGTGGCCCAGTGGAGTTGAGCTTTCCTGAATGTGAAAGGCTGAGAGACGCACAGCCAAAGCAGTCACCATGGAGACGAAAATACATGAAGGGGGAAAAAGTGACAAACAGGAATAACATCACCAATGCCCTTTGAGACTCAATGCCAGTAAAGACAGGGCAGACACTTTTTACACAGCATTTTCCAAGGGAGATTCGCATTCAAACAACACAAGGGAAAGGGAGACAGCTCTTTTCGTAATGCATTGGCGGGGCAATTGTGTTTCCTACAACACAAAAATTTGAAAAAAAGAAAGATTTCAGAATCACCCAGTGAATTCACCCGTCATGCATTCTTTCTCTACTGTGGGGTTCCCCTGCCCACCCGTGGCACCACTGAGTGCACTTTCCCATACGTGACCGATTAAAGTCTTCCTAGGTCAAAAAGAAAACTCTGCAGAGCATAACTGAAAATGAGAAGACGACTGTGAGACTCATGTATTGGAGCATGCACCAAGTTAGAATAACATTGATACCCCGAAAGAGGCAGCACACAGTTGAAGACCCGTCTCCAAGAAAAATGCACCCTCACAACAAGCCTAACACAGGCTCTGCGCTTATTCAGCAAGGGAAAGGGGGAATGACTGCATTTCCAGCATAGGGAAACGGCAACGGGAAAAATTCATAGTATTCAAAACGAAAGCAAGTACTGCTTTTCTCAAATGAGTGTGTAGCACTCATTTTCTCATGTGTGGCACAATTTACATGCTCATTCCAAAATGTGAAGTATTGACATATCGCTCTGCTATGATAAATCAAGCTGTACCTTGAGAATCATTTATTACCGTACACCAGCAAGAAGAAAATACCAGCAAATAAAAAACCCAAAGCAGTAGACCTTTGACATGGCGTTTTCCCCAAACTGATACACACTCACAACGAGGGAGCGAAGCTGTCAGCTCTTACTCATACTGCCAACGGAGGAGCAACTGCTTTGGATGGAAGAGGAACAGGTAAAATCAAAAAATTGTAGAATTCAATAGGTGAACCCAAAAATGCTTTCCCAAAAATAAAGTGAATCGGTCATTTCACTCAGGGGGCACCATCGTGTTGGCATTCTTATACAGGAAACATTTCATACAGCTCTGCTAGGCATATGCACCAGTGTAGTATGGTACGTTGAAGAGAAACGGGAGAATCAGGGATCACACCAAAGACACAGCCAGTATAATCGTTGTTGCCCCATTCAGTGACGTGCGTTTTGAGGAATGTCTCCCATGGAAGACTCTTATTTTCCGGAAAAGAAACAGAGGCTCTCGGGCCTTGTTGCAAATGAACCCCCAGAGCCATTGTATTCGGCATTAGATGCCCTTTAAACCAGGAAACTTTTCAGCATTCACCGTGAATGAAGCCTCTTGGTCACCAATGGTGTGGAGACCTGGTTCCAGTCAGGGCTGCACGTGAAGTTGCATCTGCTCACCAAACGGGCCCCGACTACTATAGTGATACACAGGGACGCTCTGAAATCAGGGGTGAGAGCGTGCACAAAGCCAGCTTAAAACAGACTGCCAATGAATAGCAGTGCAGCGCACGCTTGGATAGCCTGTCCCCCGGAAGTCCCACCGTCACCACCAGTTTAACACAGGGTCTCCGTGCTTCTTCAGAAATGAAAACGGGACAGCATTGGGAGTCCTATTAGGTTTTGTGCCATAGGGAAAAAATTTAGAATTCTCCCCCTAAACAAATAATGCTCTCCTGCTCGTCACTGGGGAGCACTTATATCACTCATTGGGGCACTTGTATCGCAGGTTCTATCCGTGAAACACGCACGTTTCACTCTCTAAGCAAAGGCCTCTAAGGGAAAAAACACAAATCAAGGGGAAAAAGTGAGAATGAGGTATTACAGCAGGGAGCAATGAAGAATACTAGTCAAGCAATGAGATAACACTGCAGCACACATTTGGCACACACTTCACCCAAGGGGATGCCTATTCACTACAGCCTAGGAAAAGGCATTCCCCAAAAGCAATCCACAGTGCAATTGTTTTCCCCGGACAGGAAAAGGTATAAAGAAACAATAAAAAGAATTCTCCCGGGGGACACACAACGCTTTCCCACCCGTAACTGTGAATGTCTGAGATCACGCATTGTGGCCCCGTGGAGTTGAGCTTTCCTGAATGTGAAAGGCTGAGAGACGCACAGCCAAAGCAGTCACCATGGAGACGTAATATACATGAAGGGGGAAAAAGTGACAAACAGGAATAACCCTGCACCAATGCCCTTTGAGACTCAATGCCAGTAAAGACAGGGCAGACACTTTTCACACAGCATTTTCCAAGGGAGATTCGCATTCAAAAAAACACAAGGGAAAGGGAGACAGCTCTTTTCGTAATGCATTGGGGAGCAATTGTGTTTCCTACAACACAAAAATTTGAAAAAGAGAAAGATTTCAGAATACACCCAGTGAATTCACCATGTCATGCATTCTTACTCTACTGTGGGGTTCCCCTAGCCCACCCCGTGGCACCACTAGTGCACTTTCCCCTACGTGACCCATTAAAGTCTTCCTAGGTCAAAAAGAAAACTTGCAGAGCATAACTGAAAATGAGAAGACGACTGTGAGACTCATGTATTGGAGCATGCACCAAGTTAGAATAACATTGAAAACCCCGAAAGAGTGCAGCACACAGTTAAGACCCGTCTCCAAGAAAGATGCACCCCCACAACAAGCCTAACACAGGCTCTGCGCTTATTCAGAAGGGAAAAAGGGGGAATGACTGCATTTCGCAGCATAGGGAAACGGCAACGGGAAAACTTCATAGTATTCAAAAGAAAGCAAGTCCCGCTTTTTTACAAGTGAGTGTGTAGCACTCATTTTTCTCAATGTGTGGCACAATTTACATGCTCATTCCAAAATGTGAAGTATTGACATATCGCTCTGCTATGATAAATCAAGCTGTACCTTGAGAATCATTTATTCACCGTACACCCAGCAAGAAGAAACTACCAGCAAATAAAAACCAACGCAGTAGACCTTTGACATGGCGTTTTCCCCAAACTGATACACACTCACAAAGAGGGAGCGAAGCCTGTCAGCTCTTACTCATAATGCCAACGGAGGAGCAACTGCTTTGGATGGAAGAGGAACAGGTAAAATCAAAAAAATTTTAGAATTCAATAGGTGAACCAATAATGCTTTCCCAAAAGTAACAGTGAATCGGTCATTTCACTCAGGGGCACCATCGTGTTGGCATTCTTATACAGGAAACATTTCATACAGCTCTGCTAGGCATATGCACTCAGTGTAGTATGTGTACGTTGAAGAGAAACGGGAGAATCAGTATCACACCCAAAAACACAGCCAGTATAATCGTTGTTGCCCCCTTTAGTGACGTGCAGTTTTGAGGAATGTCTCCCCTGGAAGACTCTTATTTTCCCGGGAAAAGAAACAGAGGCTCTCGGGGCCCTTTTTGCAAAAGAACCCGCAGAGCCATTGTATTCGGCATTTGATGCCCTTTAAACACAGGAAAATTTTCAGCATTCCCCGGGGAATGAAGCCTGCTTGGTCCCAATGGTGTGGAGACCTGGTTCCAGTCAGGGCTGCACGTGAAGTTGCATCTGCTCACCAAACGGTCCCTGACTACTATAGTGATACACAGGGACGCTCTGAAATCAGGGATGAGAGCGTGCACAAAGCCAGCTTAAAACAGACTGCCAATGAATAGCAGTGCAGCGCACGCTTGGATAGCCTGTCCCCAGGAAGTCCCACCGTCACCACCATTTAAACAGGCTCTCCGTGCTTCTTAGAAATGAAAACGGGACAGCATTGGTAGTCCTATTAGGTTTCGTTTCCATAGGGAAAAAAATTTAGAATTCTCCCATAAACAAATAATGCCTCCTCTCGTCACTGGGGAGCACTTATATCACTCATTGGGGCACTTGTATCGCAGGTTCTATCCGTGAAACACGACGTTTCACTCTCTAAACAAAGGCCCTCTAAGGGAAGGAACACAAATCAAGGGGAAGAGTGAGAATGAGGTATTACAGCAGGCAGCAATGAAGAATACTAGTCATAGCAATGAGATAACACTGCAGCACACATTTGGCACACACTTCACCAAGGAAGATGCCTATTCACTACAGCCCCAGGAGAGGCGATTCCCAACAGCAATCCACAGTGCAATTGTTTTCCCAGGACAGGAAAAGCTATAAAGAAACAATAACAAAGAATTCTCTCGGGGCACACACAACGCTTTCCCAGCAGTAACTGTGAATGTCTGAGATCACGCATTGTGGCCCAGTGGAGTTGAGCTTTCCTGAATGTGAAAGGCTGATGAGACGCACAGCCAAAGCAGTCACCATGGAGATCGTAATATACATGAAGGGGAACAAGTGACAATCAGGAAGTACAGCATGCACCAATGACTTAGAGGACTCAATGCCAGTAAACGACAGGACAGGACACTTTTCACACAGCATTTTCCAAGGGAGATTCGCATTCAAACAAACACAATGAAGGCAGACAGCTCTTTATCGTGAATGCAATTGGCGGAGCAATTGTGTTTCCTACAACACAAAAATTTGAAAAAGAGAAAGATTTCAGAATACACCCAGTGAATTCACCATGTCATGCATTCTTACTCTACTGTGGAGTTCCCATAGCCCACCTGTGGCACCACTGAGCTGCACTTTCCCATACGTGACCGATTAAAGTCTTCCTAGGTCAAACAGAAGAACTCTGCAGAGCATAACTGAAAATGAGAAGACGACTGTGAGACTCATGTATTGGAGCATGCACCAAGTTAGAATAACATTGAAAACCCTGAAAGAGTGCAGCACACAGTTGAAGACCCGTCTCCCAAGAAAGATGCACCCTCACAACAAGCCTAACACAGGCCGTCTGCGCTTATTCAGCAAGGCAAAAGGGAGAATGACTGCATTTCGCAGCATAGGGAAACGGCAACGGGAAAAACTTCATAGTATTCAAAACGAAAGCAAGTACTGCTTTTCTACAAGTGAGTGTGTAGCACTCATTTTTCTCAATGTGTGGCACAATTTACATGCTCATTCCAAAATGTGAAGTATTGACATATCGCTCTGCTATGATAAATCAAGCTGTACCTTGAGAATCATTTATTGCACCGTACACCCAGCAAGAAGAAGACTACAAGCAAATAAAAACCAACGCAGTAGACCTTTGACATGGCGTTCCCAAGCTGATACACACTCACAACGAGGGAGCGAAGCTTGTCAGCTCTTACTCATACATGCCAACGGAGGAGCAACTGCTTTGGATGGAAGAGGAACAGGTAAAATCAAAATAATTGTAGAATTCAATAGGTGAACCAATAATGCTTTCCAAAAGTAACAGTGAATCGGTCATTTCACTCAGGGTGGCACCATCGTGTTGGCATTCTTATACAGGAAACATTTCATAGAGCTCTGCTAGGCATATGCACTCAGTGTAGTATGGTGTACGTTGAAGAGAAACAGGGAGAATCACGTATCACACCAAAGACACAGCCAGTATAATCGTTGTTTCCCCATTCAGTGACGTGCAGTTTTGAGGAATGTCTCCCATGGAAGACTCTTATTTTCCGGAAACGAAACAGAGGCTCTCGGGCCTTGTTGTCAAATGAATCCGCAGAGCCATTGTATTCGGTATTTGATGCCCGTGTAAACAGAGGAAACTTTCAGCATTCACCGGTGAATGAAGCCTGCTTGGTGACCAATGGCTGTGGAGATCTGGTTCCAGTGAGGGCAGCACGTGAGGTTGCACTCTGGTCACCCAACGCTCCCTGACTCCTATAGTGTATACGCAGGGACGCTCTGAGAATCAGGGATGAGAGCGTGCACAAAGCCAGCTTAATACAGACTGCCAATGAATAGCAGTGCAGCGCACGCTTGGATAGCCTGTCCCCAGGAAGTCCCACCGTCACCACCAGTTTAACACAGGCTCTCCGTGCTTCTTCAGAAATGAAAACAGCACAGCATTGGTAGTCCTTATTAGTTTCGATGCCATAGGGCAACACAATTTAGAATTCTCCCCATAAACAAATAATGCTCTCCTGCTCGTCACTGGGGAGCACTTATATCACTCTCTGGGGCACTATGTATCGCAGAGTTCTATCCGTGAAACACGGACGTTTCACTCTCGTAAGCAAAGGCCCTCTATGGGACGGAACACAAATCAAGGGGAAAGAGTGAGAATGAGGTATTACAGCAGGCAGCAATGAAGAATACTAGTCATAGCAATGAGATAACACTGCAGCACACATTTGGCACACACTTCACCAAGGAAGATGCCTATTCACTACAGGCCTAGAAGAGGCTATTCCCAACAGCAATCCACAGTGCAATTGTTTTCCCAGGACAGGAAAAGGTATAAAGAAACAATAATACAGAATTCTCCCGGGCACACATAACGCTTTCCCACCAGTAACTGTGAATGTCTGAGATCACGCATTGTGGCCCAGTGGAGTTGAGCTTTCCTGAATGTGAAAGGCTGACGAGACGCACAGCCAAAGCAGTCACCATGGAGAGCGTAATATACATGAATGGGAACAAGTGACGATCAGGAACTAACCATGCACCAATGCCTTAGAGTACTCAATGCCAGTAAATGACAGGGCAGCACACTTTTCACACAGCATTTTCCAAGGGAGATTCGCATTCCAAACAAGCACAAGGAAGGCAGACAGCTCTTTTTCGTCAATGCGATTGGAGGAGCAATTGTGTTTCCTACAACACAAAAATTTGAAAAAGAGAAAGATTTCAGAATACACCCAGTGAATTCACCATGTCATGCATTCTTACTCTACTGTGAGTTCCCATAGCCCACCCTGTGGCACCACTTAGCTGCACTTTCCCATACGTGACCGATTAAAGTCTTCCTAGGTCAAACAGAAGAACTCTGCAGAGCATAACTGAAAATGAGAAGACGACTGTGAGACTCATGTATTGGAGCATGCACCAAGTTAGAATAACATTGAAAACCCTGAAAGAGTGCAGCACACAGTTCAAGACCCGTCTGCCAAGAAAGATGCACCCTCACAACAAGCCTAACACAGGTCATCTGCGCTTATTCAGTAAGGCAAAAGGAGAATGACTGCATTTCGCAGCATAGGGAAACGGCAACGGGAGAAACTTCATAGTATTCAAAATGAAAGCAAGTCCTGCTTTTCTACAAGTGAGTGTGTAGCACTCATTTTCTCAGTGTGTGGCACAATTTACATGCTCATTCCAAAATGTGAAGTATTGACATATCGCTCTGCTATGATAAATCAAGCTGCACCTTGAGAATCATTTATTGCACCGTACACCCAGCAAGAAGAAGACTACAAGCAAATAAAAACCAACGCAGTAGACCTTTGACATGGCGTTCCCAAGCTGATACACACTCACAACGAGGGAGCGAAGCTTGTCAGCTCTTACTCATACATGCCAACGAGGAGCAACTGCTTTGGATGGAAGAGGAACAGGTAAAATCAAAATAATTGTAGAATTCAATAGGTGAACCAATAATGCTTTCCCAAAAGTAACAGTGAATCGGTCATTTCACTCAGGTGGCACCATCGTGTTGGCATTCTTATACAGGAAACATTTCATACAGCTCTGCTAGGCATATGCACTCAGTGTAGTATGGTGTACGTTGAAGAGAAACAGGAGAATCACGTATCACACCAAAGACACAGCCAGTATAATCGTTGTTTCCCCCATTCAGTGACGTGCAGTTTTGAGGAATGTCTCCCATGGAAGACTCTTATTTTCCGGAAACGAAACAGAGGCTCTCGGGCCTTGTTGTCAAATGAATCCGCAGAGCCATTGTATTCGTATTTGATGCCCGTGTAAACAGAGGAAACTTTTCAGCATTCACCGGTGAATGAAGCCTGCTTGGTGACCAATGGCTGTGGAGATCTGGTTCCAGTGAGGGCAGCACGTGAGGTTGCACTCTGGTCACCCAACGCTCCCTGACTCCTATAGTGTATACGCAGGGACGCTCTGAGAATCAGGGATGAGAGCGTGCACAAAGCCAGCTTAATACAGACTGCCAATGAATAGCAGTGCAGCGCACGCTTGGATAGCCTGTCCCCAGGAAGTCCCACCGTCACCACCAGTTAACACAGGCTCTCCGTGCTTCTTCAGAAATGAAAACAGCACAGCATTGGTAGTCCTTATTAGGTTTCGA
This sequence comes from Cephalopachus bancanus, assembly GCA_027257055.1. Lineage (NCBI taxonomy): Eukaryota > Metazoa > Chordata > Mammalia > Primates > Tarsiidae > Cephalopachus > Cephalopachus bancanus. Next base: position 49,003 of record JAPVLO010003247.1, read on the forward strand.
TGCCATAGGGCAACACAATTTAGAATTCTCCCCATAAACAAATAATGCTCTCCTGCTCGTCACTGGGAGCACTTATATCACTCTCTGGGGCACTATGTATCGCAGAGTTCTATCCGTGAAACACGGACGTTTCACTCTCGTAAGCAAAGGCCCTCTATGGGACGGAACACAAATCAAGGGGAAAGAGTGAGAATGAGGTATTACAGCAGGCAGCAATGAAGAATACTAGTCATAGCAATGAGATAACACTGCAGCACACATTTGGCACACACTTCACCAAGAAGATGCCTATTCACTACAGGCCTAGAAGAGGCTATTCCCAACAGCAATCCACAGTGCAATTGTTTTTCCAGGACAGGAAAAGGTATAAAGAAACAATAATACAGAATTCTCCCGGGCACACATAACGCTTTCCCACCAGTAACTGTGAATGTCTGAGATCACGCATTGTGGCCCAGTGGAGTTGAGCTTTCCTGAATGTGAAAGGCTGACGAGACGCACAGCCAAAGCAGTCACCATGGAGAGCGTAATATACATGAATGGGAACAAGTGACGATCAGGAACTAACCATGCACCAATGCCTTAGAGTACTCAATGCCAGTAAATGACAGGGCAGCACACTTTTCACACAGCATTTTCCAAGGAGATTCGCATTCCAAACAAGCACAAGGAAGGCAGACAGCTCTTTTCGTCAATGCGATTGGAGGAGCAATTGTGTTTCCTACAACACAAAAATTTGAAAAAGAGAAAGATTTCAGAATACACCCAGTGAATTCACCATGTCATGCATTCTTACTCTACTGTGGAGTTCCCATAGCCCACCCTGTGGCACCACTTAGCTGCACTTTCCCATACGTGACCGATTAAAGTCTTCCTAGGTCAAACAGAAGAACTCTGCAGAGCATAACTGAAAATGAGAAGACGACTGTGAGACTCATGTATTGGAGCATGCACCAAGTTAGAATAACATTGAAAACCCTGAAAGAGTGCAGCACACAGTTCAAGACCCGTCTGCCAAGAAAGATGCACCCTCACAACAAGCCTAACACAGGTCATCTGCGCTTATTCAGTAAGGCAAAAGGAGAATGACTGCATTTCGCAGCATAGGGAAACGGCAACGGGAGAAACTTCATAGTATTCAAAATGAAAGCAAGTCCTGCTTTTCTACAAGTGAGTGTGTAGCACTCATTTTTCTCAGTGTGTGGCACAATTTACATGCTCATTCCAAAATGTGAAGTATTGACATATCGCTCTGCTATGATAAATCAAGCTGTACCTTGAGAATCATTTATTGCACCGTACACCCAGCAAGAAGAAGACTACAAGCAAATAAAAACCAACGCAGTAGACCTTTGACATGGCGTTCCCAAGCTGATACACACTCACAACGAGGGAGCGAAGCTTGTCAGCTCTTACTCATACATGCCAACGGAGGAGCAACTGCTTTGGATGGAAGAGGAACAGGTAAAATCAAAATAATTGTAGAATTCAATAGGTGAACCAATAATGCTTTCCCAAAAGTAACAGTGAATCGGTCATTTCACTCAGGGTGGCACCATCGTGTTGGCATTCTTATACAGGAAACATTTCATAGAGCTCTGCTAGGCATATGCACTCAGTGTAGTATGGTGTACGTTGAAGAGAAACAGGGAGAATCACGTATCACACCAAAGACACAGCCAGTATAATCGTTGTTGCCCCATTCAGTGACGTGCAGTTTTGAGGAATGTCTCCCATGGAAGACTCTTATTTTCCGGAAACGAAACAGAGGCTCTCGGGCCTTGTTGTCAAATGAATCCGCAGAGCCATTGTATTCGGTATTTGATGCCCGTGTAAACAGAGGAAACTTTTCAGCATTCACCGGTGAATGAAGCCTGCTTGGTGACCAATGGCTGTGGAGATCTGGTTCCAGTGAGGGCAGCACGTGAGGTTGCACTCTGGTCACCCAACGCTCCCTGACTCCTATAGTGTATACGCAGGACGCTCTGAGAATCAGGGATGAGAGCGTGCACAAAGCCAGCTTAATACAGACTGCCAATGAATAGCAGTGCAGCGCACGCTTGGATAGCCTGTCCCCAGGAAGTCCCACCGTCACCACCAGTTTAACACAGGCTCTCCGTGCTTCTTCAGAAATGAAAACAGCACAGCATTGGTAGTCCTTATTAGGTTTCGATGCCATAGGGCAACACAATTTAGAATTCTCCCCATAAACAAATAATGCTCTCCTGCTCGTCACTGGGGAGCACTTATATCACTCTTTGGGGCACTATGTATCGCAGAGTTCTATCCGTGAAACACGGACGTTTCACTCTCGTAAGCAAAGGCCCTCTATGGGACGGAACACAAATCAAGGGGAAAGAGTGAGAATGAGGTATTACAGCAGGCAGCAATGAAGAATACTAGTCATAGCAATGAGATAAACACTGCAGCACACATTTGGCACACACTTCACCAAGGAAGATGCCTATTCACTACAGGCCTAGAAGAGGCTATTCCCAACAGCAATCCACAGTGCAATTGTTTTCCCAGGACAGGAAAAGGTATAAAGAAACAATAATACAGAATTCTCCCGGGCACACATAACGCTTTCCACCAGTAACTGTGAATGTCTGAGATCACGCATTGTGGCCCAGTGGAGTTGAGCTTTCCTGAATGTGAAAGGCTGACGAGACGCACAGCCAAAGCAGTCACCATGGAGAGCGTAATATACATGAATGGGAACAAGTGACGATCAGGAACTAACCATGCACCAATGCCTTAGAGTACTCAATGCCAGTAAATGACAGGGCAGCACACTTTTCACACAGCATTTTCCAAGGAGATTCGCATTCCAAACAAGCACAAGGAAGGCAGACAGCTCTTTTTCGTCAATGCGATTGGAGGAGCAATTGTGTTTCCTACAACACAAAAATTTGAAAAAGAGAAAGATTTCAGAATACACCCAGTGAATTCACCATGTCATGCATTCTTACTCTACTGTGGAGTTCCCATAGCCCACCCTGTGGCACCACTTAGCTGCACTTTCCCATACGTGACCGATTAAAGTCTTCCTAGGTCAAACAGAAGAACTCTGCAGAGCATAACTGAAAATGAGAAGACGACTGTGAGACTCATGTATTGGAGCATGCACCAAGTTAGAATAACATTGAAAACCCTGAAAGAGTGCAGCACACAGTTCAAGACCCGTCTGCCAAGAAAGATGCACCCTCACAACAAGCCTAACACAGGTCATCTGCGCTTATTCAGTAAGGCAAAAGGGAGAATGACTGCATTTCGCAGCATAGGGAAACGGCAACGGGAGAAACTTCATAGTATTCAAAATGAAAGCAAGTCCTGCTTTTCTACAAGTGAGTGTGTAGCACTCATTTTTCTCAGTGTGTGGCACAATTTACATGCTCATTCCAAAATGTGAAGTATTGACATATCGCTCTGCTATGATAAATCAAGCTGTACCTTGAGAATCATTTATTGCACCGTACACCCAGCAAGAAGAAGACTACAAGCAAATAAAAACCAACGCAGTAGACCTTTGACATGGCGTTCCCAAGCTGATACACACTCACAACGAGGGAGCGAAGCTTGTCAGCTCTTACTCATACATGCCAACGGAGGAGCAACTGCTTTGGATGGAAGAGGAACAGGTAAAATCAAAATAATTGTAGAATTCAATAGGTGAACCAATAATGCTTTCCCAAAAGTAACAGTGAATCGGTCATTTCACTCAGGGTGGCACCATCGTGTTGGCATTCTTATACAGGAAACATTTCATACAGCTCTGCTAGGCATATGCACTCAGTGTAGTATGGTGTACGTTGAAGAGAAACAGGGAGAATCACGTATCACACCAAAGACACAGCCAGTATAATCGTTGTTGCCCCATTCAGTGACGTGCAGTTTTGAGGAATGTCTCCCATGGAAGACTCTTATTTTCCGGAAACGAAACAGAGGCTCTCGGGCCTTGTTGTCAAATGAATCCGCAGAGCCATTGTATTCGGTATTTGATGCCCGTGTAAACAGAGGAAACTTTTCAGCATTCACCGGTGAATGAAGCCTGCTTGGTGACCAATGGCTGTGGAGATCTGGTTCCAGTGAGGGCAGCACGTGAGGTTGCACTCTGGTCACCCAACGCTCCCTGACTCCTATAGTGTATACGCAGGGACGCTCTGAGAATCAGGGATGAGAGCGTGCACAAAGCCAGCTTAATACAGACTGCCAATGAATAGCAGTGCAGCGCACGCTTGGATAGCCTGTCCCCAGGAAGTCCCACCGTCACCACCAGTTTAACACAGGCTCTCCGTGCTTCTTCAGAAATGAAAACAGCACAGCATTGGTAGTCCTTATTAGGTTTCGATGCCATAGGGCAACACAATTTAGAATTCTCCCCATAAACAAATAATGCTCTCCTGCTCGTCACTGGGAGCACTTATATCACTCTTTGGGGCACTATGTATCGCAGAGTTCTATCCGTGAAACACGGACGTTTCACTCTCGTAAGCAAAGGCCCTCTATGGGACGGAACACAAATCAAGGGGAAAGAGTGAGAATGAGGTATTACAGCAGGCAGCAATGAAGAATACTAGTCATAGCAATGAGATAACACTGCAGCACACATTTGGCACACACTTCACCAAGGAAGATGCCTATTCACTACAGGCCTAGAAGAGGCTATTCCCAACAGCAATCCACAGTGCAATTGTTTTCCCAGGACAGGAAAAGGTATAAAGAAACAATAATACAGAATTCTCCGGGCACACATAACGCTTTCCCACCAGTAACTGTGAATGTCTGAGATCACGCATTGTGGCCCAGTGGAGTTGAGCTTTCCTGAATGTGAAAGGCTGACGAGACGCACAGCCAAAGCAGTCACCATGGAGAGCGTAATATACATGAATGGGAACAAGTGACGATCAGGAACTAACCATGCACCAATGCCTTAGAGTACTCAATGCCAGTAAATGACAGGGCAGCACACTTTTCACACAGCATTTTCCAAGGGAGATTCGCATTCCAAACAAGCACAAGGAAGGCAGACAGCTCTTTTTCGTCAATGCGATTGGAGGAGCAATTGTGTTTCCTACAACACAAAAATTTGAAAAAGAGAAAGATTTCAGAATACACCCAGTGAATTCACCATGTCATGCATTCTTACTCTACTGTGGAGTTCCCATAGCCCACCCTGTGGCACCACTTAGCTGCACTTTCCCATACGTGACCGATTAAAGTCTTCCTAGGTCAAACAGAAGAACTCTGCAGAGCATAACTGAAAATGAGAAGACGACTGTGAGACTCATGTATTGGAGCATGCACCAAGTTAGAATAACATTGAAAACCCTGAAAGAGTGCAGCACACAGTTCAAGACCCGTCTGCCAAGAAAGATGCACCCTCACAACAAGCCTAACACAGGTCATCTGCGCTTATTCAGTAAGGCAAAAGGAGAATGACTGCATTTCGCAGCATAGGGAAACGGCAACGGGAGAAACTTCATAGTATTCAAAATGAAAGCAAGTCCTGCTTTTCTACAAGTGAGTGTGTAGCACTCATTTTTCTCAGTGTGTGGCACAATTTACATGCTCATTCCAAAATGTGAAGTATTGACATATCGCTCTGCTATGATAAATCAAGCTGTACCTTGAGAATCATTTATTGCACCGTACACCCAGCAAGAAGAAGACTACAAGCAAATAAAAACCAACGCAGTAGACCTTTGACATGGCGTTCCCAAGCTGATACACACTCACAACGAGGGAGCGAAGCTTGTCAGCTCTTACTCATACATGCCAACGGAGGAGCAACTGCTTTGGATGGAAGAGGAACAGTAAAATCAAAATAATTGTAGAATTCAATAGGTGAACCAATAATGCTTTCCCAAAAGTAACAGTGAATCGGTCATTTCACTCAGGGTGGCACCATCGTGTTGGCATTCTTATACAGGAAACATTTCATAGAGCTCTGCTAGGCATATGCACTCAGTGTAGTATGGTGTACGTTGAAGAGAAACAGGAGAATCACGTATCACACCAAAGACACAGCCAGTATAATCGTTGTTGCCCCATTCAGTGACGTGCAGTTTTGAGGAATGTCTCCCATGGAAGACTCTTATTTTCCGGAAACGAAACAGAGGCTCTCGGGCCTTGTTGTCAAATGAATCCGCAGAGCCATTGTATCGGTATTTGATGCCCGTGTAAACAGAGGAAACTTTTCAGCATTCACCGGTGAATGAAGCCTGCTTGGTGACCAAAGGCTGTGGAGACCAATGCTGGGTTCCAGTGAGGGCACACGTGAGTTGCACTCTGGTCACCCAACGCTCCCTGACTCCTATAGTGTATACGCAGGGACGCTCTGAGAATCAGGGATGAGAGCGTGCACAAAGCCAGCTTAATACAGACTGCCAATGAATAGCAGTGCAGCGCACGCTTGGATAGCCTGTCCCCAGGAAGTCCCACCGTCACCACCAGTTTAACACAGGCTCTCCGTGCTTCTTCAGAAATGAAAACAGCACAGCATTGGTAGTCCTTATTAGGTTTCGATGCCATAGGGCAACACAATTTAGAATTCTCCCCATAAACAAATAATGCTCTCCTGCTCGTCACTGGGGAGCACTTATATCACTCTTTGGGGCACTATGTATCGCAGAGTTCTATCCGTGAAACACGGACGTTTCACTCTCGTAAGCAAAGGCCCTCTATGGGACGGAACACAAATCAAGGGGAAAGAGTGAGAATGAGGTATTACAGCAGGCAGCAATGAAGAATACTAGTCATAGCAATGAGATAACACTGCAGCACACATTTGGCACACACTTCACCAAGGAAGATGCCTATTCACTACAGGCCTAGAGAGGCTATTCCCAACAGCAATCCACAGTGCAATTGTTTTCCCAGGACAGGAAAAGGTATAAAGAAACAATAATACAGAATTCTCCGGGGCACACATAACGCTTTCCCACCAGTAACTGTGAATGTCTGAGATCACGCATTGTGGCCCAGTGGAGTTGAGCTTTCCTGAATGTGAAAGGCTGACGAGACGCACAGCCAAAGCAGTCACCATGGAGAGCGTAATATACATGAATGGGAACAAGTGACGATCAGGAACTAACCATGCACCAATGCCTTAGAGTACTCAATGCCAGTAAATGACAGGGCAGCACACTTTCACACAGCATTTTCCAAGGAGATTCGCATTCCAAACAAGCACAAGGAAGGCAGACAGCTCTTTTTCGTCAATGCGATTGGAGGAGCAATTGTGTTTCCTACAACACAAAAATTTGAAAAGAGAAAGATTTCAGAATACACCCAGTGAATTCACCATGTCATGCATTCTTACTCTACTGTGGAGTTCCCATAGCCCACCCTGTGGCACCACTTAGCTGCACTTTCCCATACGTGACCGATTAAAGTCTTCCTAGGTCAAACAGAAGAACTCTGCAGAGCATAACTGAAAATGAGAAGACGACTGTGAGACTCATGTATTGGAGCATGCACCAAGTTAGAATAACATTGAAAACCCTGAAAGAGTGCAGCACACAGTTCAAGACCCGTCTGCCAAGAAAGATGCACCCTCACAACAAGCCTAACACAGGTCATCTGCGCTTATTCAGTAAGGCAAAAGGGAGAATGACTGCATTTCGCAGCATAGGGAAACGGCAACGGGAGAAACTTCATAGTATTCAAAATGAAAGCAAGTCCTGCTTTTCTACAAGTGAGTGTGTAGCACTCATTTTTCTCAGTGTGTGGCACAATTTACATGCTCATTCCAAAATGTGAAGTATTGACATATCGCTCTGCTATGATAAATCAAGCTGCACCTTGAGAATCATTTATTGCACCGTACACCCAGCAAGAAGAAGACTACAAGCAAATAAAAACCAACGCAGTAGACCTTTGACATGGCGTTCCCAAGCTGATACACACTCACAACGAGGGAGCGAAGCTTGTCAGCTCTTACTCATACATGCCAACGGAGGAGCAACTGCTTTGGATGGAAGAGGAACAGGTAAAATCAAAATAATTGTAGAATTCAATAGGTGAACCAATAATGCTTCCCAAAAGTAACAGTGAATCGGTCATTTCACTCAGGGTGGCACCATCGTGTTGGCATTCTTATACAGGAAACATTTCATACAGCTCTGCTAGGCATATGCACTCAGTGTAGTATGGTGTACGTTGAAGAGAAACAGGAGAATCACGTATCACACCAAAGACACAGCCAGTATAATCGTTGTTGCCCCATTCAGTGACGTGCAGTTTTGAGGAATGTCTCCCATGGAAGACTCTTATTTTCCGGAAACGAAACAGAGGCTCTCGGGCCTTGTTGTCAAATGAATCCGCAGAGCCATTGTATTCGGTATTTGATGCCCGTGTAAACAGAGGAAACTTTTCAGCATTCACCGGTGAATGAAGCCTGCTTGGTGACCAATGGCTGTGGAGATCTGGTTCCAGTGAGGGCAGCACGTGAGGTTGCACTCTGGTCACCCAACGCTCCCTGACTCCTATAGTGTATACGCAGGGACGCTCTGAGAATCAGGGATGAGAGCGTGCACAAAGCCAGCTTAATACAGACTGCCAATGAATAGCAGTGCAGCGCACGCTTGGATAGCCTGTCCCCAGGAAGTCCCACCGTCACCACCACCAGTTAACACAGGCTCTCCGTGCTTCTTCAGAAATGAAAACAGCACAGCATTGGTAGTCCTTATTAGGTTTCGATGCCATAGGGCAACACAATTTAGAATTCTCCCCATAAACAAATAATGCTCTCCTGCTCGTCACTGGGGAGCACTTATATCACTCTCTGGGGCACTATGTATCGCAGAGTTCTATCCGTGAAACACGGACGTTTCACTCTCGTAAGCAAAGGCCCTCTATGGGACGGAACACAAATCAAGGGGAAAGAGTGAGAATGAGGTATTACAGCAGGCAGCAATGAAGAATACTAGTCATAGCAATGAGATAACACTGCAGCACACATTTGGCACACACTTCACCAAGGAAGATGCCTATTCACTACAGGCCTAGAAGAGGCTATTCCCAACAGCAATCCACAGTGCAATTGTTTTCCCAGGACAGGAAAAGTATAAAGAAACAATAATACAGAATTCTCCCGGGGCACACAAACGCTTTCCCACCAGTAACTGTGAATGTCTGAGATCACGCATTGTGGCCCAGTGGAGTTGAGCTTTCCTGAATGTGAAAGGCTGACGAGACGCACAGCCAAAGCAGTCACCATGGAGAGCGTAATATACATGAATGGGAACAAGTGACGATCAGG
>JAPVLO010003248.1:0-23897 GCA_027257055.1 Cephalopachus bancanus
TATTCCAAAGGTGGTCAGGTTTGATATGCCTGGTCAGTTGGGTAAAGGTCATGTACAGATAAGAAAGATGTCTGAGTACTTACTCTATTTTAATTTAGACCTGCCTGCAAGAAACTCATCTATCTATGTTTAAACTAACTGGCTAAACTGCCTCAATAATATTTAAAGTTTAAAATTTTAGAATTGGAAAGAAGCTAGGAGATACTTTTTCTTGATTTAATTATCTCATTTTATTCAATTATCTCATTTATTTGCAGATATGGAAATAAGACAAGAGTGTTTGTCTAAGACAGTCAGTGGTACAGGCAGGATTTTCTTCCAGGTGTTTCCATTGCAGGTTCTGTGTCCCGCACACAGCAGCAAGGTTAAATGTTTGCTCAGTCTGGTGTTCAACCCCCTATAATACCCATGTTTTTTCTCCTCCCCAACAAAACACGCACTTCTTCCACTACACAGCCCTTTATTTTCTTTCTTCAAGTCCAATTTACTTGAGAAAATTAGCATGAGCTTCTGGGGAGTTAGTGCTGATGTCAGGAGAGTAATTCAGATTTGCTAAACTTCAAGCAATGAAATGTCTTGAGAGCCATCCATCAGAGGTGCTTTGATGCTTGCAGAGAGAGAAGTCCTGACTGTTGGGAGCTAGGACTTCCTTTATCCTAGGGAACTGCAATGATGTCGTTACTGTTACTACTGAAGCTGCCACTCCTGCCACTGCCATGCCCCACCCCTCAGCCAGAGCCAAGCTAATGGAGGTCCTCCCACAAACCACTGAAGTGGTGACTGCCACCATCACTACTGTTGCCTGCTCCCTCCTGCCCTGGGTGGCCTCTGACTTCCACCCAGTCTGGCCTGAGTATCCCAGTGCTAAGCTGGCCTGCATTGCCTGGAAGTATTGGGTTGCAGCAGAAAACGAGATCAACTGAAGCAGTGAGACCAGCTGCACTCACCTCAGCCCATTTGTCTGCTTGGGATCCAAGGTAACAACATCAAAATGGAGTGGGAAGAGAAGCCCCTCCCCCATGCGAAATACACACAGACCAGATCTGAGTGGCAGATTTGGCAGACAGCCAGATCTCAACCACCCTCCACAGCAGGTCAGGGACAACAGACTCTAACTGTAAACAACTCTACCAACCTGCAATGACAGCTAGAAATAAGAGCTGAAAAGACACTGAACTTAAAGGAAAACTCTCAGAGTGTGCTTGGTTCCCTTGCTTTAATTTTTTAAAATTCTTTTTCTGTTTGTCTTACCCATCTTTTTATCCCCTTTTTTCTCTCTTCTTACTGTTATCAATAACATTTTTATACTTGCTGTGGTTCTGTTAGCTTACTGACTTTATTCTCTTTTTTCCCCTTTAGACCTCAAGTTTGTATAGGTGAAAAGTACACCATTAAGAGACTGGTTAGTTTGCATGTCTGTATGACTGTATGTTTTAGTTTTTTTTTTGTATGCTCATTGGTTTGTTTTTTGTTGTTTTTCTTTTACTTGTATCTGTCTTTGTATCTCTTTTCACTTGTTAGTCAGTACATTTGTCTGTTTTCCCTCTTACTCTTCTCTCTCTTCACCTCCCTCTTCCCCCCACCCCCTATTCCATTCTTTTTCCTTTTTTATTAACCTCATATTGCTTCCAAGGAGTAAATCTATAACACCACTGCATAGACAGATTACATGGCCGTGGGAAGTGGGTTCCAGATTATCCATACACCTGTCAGTGAATTCTGGGATCTGCAGATAGATTTTGAAACACAGTTCCCACCTCAATTAAATCTCAAAGTGCGAAAAGGATCATCACCAAACTACAGTCCATCTCCAGAATTGAACAAAACCAGAGGATATACACAAGAAAGAGTAGAATACTGAACAAATGGAAGTAAAAACAACTCCTCCAACCCCGAACAACAGAATTAAAGAAGATCATGGGGGGGATAAATGGAAAAAATGGGGAGAAAAATCTACAAAAATGAAGAAAAATCAAAAGCAGAATATAGATTTCACACAAACCCCTGGGAGATCAGAAACTGAGAAAACAGACTTTAAAACATGAGCAATGAAGAGACCCCAGAATGGGTGTTCACATAAGAGAAACCCAGACATCAAGACATTAATAGAAAAAATAAAAAGAATTGAGGAGAGACAAGAGTAAAATAGGAAGGAGCTGATAACCGAAATAACAGCAGTAAAGAATACTGTGATTGAAATAAAAAACAAACTACTAAGTATGGAAAGCAGAATTAGCCAAGCAGAAGAAAGAATCTCAGAGGTTGAATACCAAAATACAGAACTAACTGTCAGAAAAATAGAAAAAATCTTAAAAAGACAGAACAAAACCTTTAACAGATGAAGAATTACTTCAAGAGACCAAACCTAAGAGTAGTTGGACTTCCTGAGGCAGAAAGAGAGACAGAGACTACCCTGGACAAATATTCCATAAAATTATTCAAGAAAACTTCCCTCATCTCATCAGTGATGCAAAAATTCAAACACAATTGACTCAGAGAACCGCTGCAAGACAACAAATGAGAAAACCAACTCTCAGACACATAATAATTCACCTAAACAAAGTAGGTATAAAATAAAAAATGCTAAAGACAGTAGGAGAAAAAGATCAGACTACCTACCAGAAAAGACCAATTAAAATAGCAGCAGATTTATCCACAGAAGCTCTTCGCGGTAGGAGAGCTTGAAGCCCAATCTTCAAAGAGCTCAAAGATAACAATTTCAACCAAAAATAACCTACTCAACCAAGCTAAGCTTCATCATTGAGGGAGAATTAAAATCTTTCCAAGACATACAATCACTAATAACTTATGCTGTCTCCAGATCACCTCTCCAAGGAGCACTAAAGATAGTGTTAAGTACAGAAGAAAAGGAGAAAAGAATGAAAATGTTGTTCACAAGAGTACAGGGAAAAGATGGAAAACACACATGAATCAACCCCAAAACCAAAAAAAAGACCTCAAATAAAGAACTCTATAAGAATATCATGACAGGGATAAACCCCCACATTTCAATAATTAGCCTGAATGAGAATGGACTAAATGCAACACTGTAAAGATACAAAATGGTGGACTGGATAATAAACAATGATTCCATTATTTACTGCATCCAGGAGACTCATAGCTCTACAAGGGACACACAGAGACTCAAAGCTAAAGGATGGAAAATGAGTTTCCAGGCAAATGGATCACAAAAGTTGGTAAGAGTTGCAATCTTAATATCAGACAAAACAATCTTTAAGCTGTAAAAAACTTAAAAAGATGCAAAAGGACACACTTAATAATAAAAGATTCAATCCATCAATAAAAAATAGCCATCCTAAACATATATGCACCCAACACAGGAGCACCAGCATTTGTAAAACAAGTACTAAATAAACTAAAAAAAGATATTAACTCTAACACTATTATAGCAGGGCCTTAAATATAGCCCTAGATATATCACTGACAGCCCTAGATATATCTTTGAGGCAAAAAAATCAACAAGGAGATCCAGAACCTAAACTTTACACTGGGCAAATTGACTTAGTGGATACTTACAGATTATTCCACCCAATAACTGTAGAATATACATTCTATTCATCACCATATGGAACATACTCTAAGATCAATCACATTCTTGGCCATAAATAAAACATAAACAAATTCCATAAGGTTGAAATCTTGCCATGCACATTCTCAGACCACAGTAAAATAAAAATAAATATCAAAACAAGCAACATTTCCCCAAAGCCCACAAAGACATGGACACTAAGCATGATGCTGAGCAATGACTGAGTCAACAATGAAATCAAAGAAATTGAAGGATTCCTGGAAACAAATGAAAATAAAGACATATTACCAAAACCTCTGGGAAATGAAATCAGTTTTAAGAGTGGAAATTTATATCTCTATGAACACACATCAAGAAAATGGAAAGATAACAAGTGGAGAGCCTAACAAATTACCTAAGGAAGCAGGAAAGAGAAGACCACCAAAACTCCAACTTAGGCAGAATAATCCAAATCACAAAAAATAAGAGCCCAAATTTGGGACCTAGAAGACAAAAATATCATAGAAGACATCAACAAAACATAAAGCTGGTTCTTTGAAATAATAAACAAGATTGATGAACCCCTAACCAGAATGACCAAGAAAAAGAGAGAAAAGTCCAAATAAACACAATAAGAAATACAAAAGATCAAATAACTACTGACCTTGAAGAAAAACAAAACATTATTAGAGATTACTATGTACACCTATATGGAAACAAACTTGTTAACTTAGATGAAATTGAGGACTTTCTGATATCACACAACCTCCCCAGATTAAAATAAGAAGACACTGAAACACTACATAGAACTAACTCTAACACTAATCCAGGAAATTGGCTCTGTCATATGAAAACTACCTACAAAAAAAAAAAAAAAAAATCCTGAACTAGTTGGCTTTCCATCAGAATTCTTCAAAAAGTACAAGGAGAAGCTGATACCAATCCTATTGAAAGTATTCCAGGCAATTGAGAAAGATGGAATTCTCCCCAAATCATTTTATGAAGCTAACATTACACTGATACCCAAGTAAAGATCAAAAAAGAAAGAGAACTACAGGCCAATATTCCTTATGAACTTAGATGCAAAAATTCTCAACAAGATTCTAGCAAATTGTATACCAAAACACATCTCAAATATCATCCACCATGACCAAGTTGGCTTCATCCCCAGATGTAGGGTTGGTTCAACATTTGCCAGGCCATACATGTCATTAAATACATCAACAAATGTAAAAGCAAGAAACACATGATCATCTCATTAGATGCAGAAAAAGCTTTTGATAAAAATCCACCTTCTTGATAAAACCCTCAAACACTTAGGTATAGAAGGAACATACATCAAAATAGTATGTGCCATCTATGACAAAACCACAGCTAACATATTGCAAAATGGTCAGAAATTAGAATCATTTCTCATAAAATCTGGAAGAAGACAAGGTTGCCCACTCTCAGCCCTCTTGTCCAATATTGTGTTCAAAGCCCTAGCTCAGGCAATTAGACAAGAGAAGAAAATCAAGGGTATTCAAATAGGAAAAGAGAAAGTCAAGTTATCCCTCTTTGCTGTTGATATGATCTTATATGTTGAAAATCCAAGAGAATCTGTCAAAAACCTGCTTGTATTGATAAAGGACTTTGGCAAGTTCTCAGGGTACAAAATAAATATGCAAAATTCAGTTGTATTCCTTTATACAAACAACAAGCAGGCAGAGATCAAAATAAAAAGCACAATCCCTTTAATAATAATAATAATAATAATAATAATAATACCTTGGCATCTTCCTAACCAGAAAAGTGAAAAACCCTTACAATGAAAATTGCAAAACACTGATCTAAGAAATTCAGGAATTCACAAACAAATGGGAAAATATTCCATGCTCATGGATAGGAAGAATCAACATTGTTAAAATGCCCATACTACCAAAGGCAGTCTACAGATTTAATGCACTATTCATTAAGCTACTAACATTATTCTTCTCAGACCTGGAAATGACAATACAGAAAATCATATGGAAATAAAAATGACCATGAATAACTAAAACAATTTTTAGCAAAAGAAACAAAGCAGGAGGTATCACACTTCCAGACTTCAAACTTTACTATAAGGCTACAATAACAAGACAGCCTGGTATTGGTACAAGAACAAACATATAGACCAATGGAGCAGGACAGAGATTCTGGAAGCAAAGCCTCAATTACTCAACCAGTTCATATTTGATGAAGTCTCCAACAATAACCAGTGGGGAAATGTGAACCTATTCAATAAATGGTGCTGGGAAAACTGGCTGACCACATGCAGAAGATTGAAACAGGACCCCTACCTATCCCCATACACAAAAAATAACTCTAAATGGATCGAAGACCTAAATGTAAAGCCTCAAAATTTAAGAATCTTGGAAAACACAGGAGACACCCTTATGAAAATTGGACCTGGGAACCAATTCCTATTCAGAACACTAAAAGCCAATGCCTTAAGAAATAAAATAGACAAGTGAGATCTCGTCAAATTAATGAGCTTCTGCAAAGCAAAAGAAACAAACAAGAGAGCAGGGAGAGAGTCCATAGAATGAGCAAATATATTTGCCAACTATTTATCCGACAAAGGCCTAACTAATAGGATCTACAAGGAACACAAAAGCATTGAAAGGAAAAACAAACAACAACAAAAAGAAAATGAAAAAAAAAACAGCCCCTTTAGAAAGTGGGCCAAAGACATGAGTAGATACTTTTCAAAAGAAGACATACGGGCATCCAGCAGACACATGAAAAAGTGCTCAGCCTCACTCATCATCAGATAAATGTAAGTCAAAACTACACTGAGATACCACCCAACCCCTGTAGGAATGACCATCATTAAGAAAACAAACAACATTAGATACTGGCAAGGATGTGGAGAAAAAGAAACACTTCTACACAGCTGGTGGAGATGCAAACTTATGCAGACTCTTCAGAAGAAAGCTTTGCGATTTCTGAAAGAACTAGAAATTGACTTCCCATATGACCCAGCAATTCCCCTATTGGGAATATACACGGAGTAACTCAAATCATTCTACCAAAAAGATACTTGCACATGTATGTTTGTTGCAACTCTACTCACAATAGCAAAAACATGGAACCAACTGTGTTGCCCATCGAAACTGGACTGCATAAAAAAATGTGGCACATATATATGATGGAATATTATGCAGCCATAAAGAAGGACAAATATATGGACTTTGCAGGAACTTGGATAGATATGCATTCGATCATCACAACAACAAAGAAGAGAGTTCTGTAAATTTTCACTCATAAATGGACCTTGAACAATTATAATGCTGTAAGAAAGCAATTGGAAGGAGTGGAAACTGTCGGGGGGGTGGGATTGGAAGTTGAGGGAAACTGCTAGGGGAAGAAGGGGCATACCTCATCAACAAGGGTACCTGCATGATCAATATTTGTATACCTAACCCTGAAATGTACCCCACATCTTTATTATAAAAATTAAATAAATAAATAAACTAAAATAAACTCATCTCATTTAATTTTTTCTTTCAATTGTTGAATTTCCCCACAAAATTACACTCCATTTACCTATGATTACTTACGCTTCTGACAATAATAACATGTTCTTTGTAGCATTCCTTTTGCTGTCTAGAATATTCTCTCTCACTTCTGCTTGGAAAATTGCTTTCATTCAAGGTAAATTTGCAATATATCCATCTTTCCAAAACTTTTTCTAATCCACTAGTTAACATTATATGTTATTTTTCTGATGATAAAAGTGAACCCTGTACATAGGAAAGAAATGTATTCTTGACTTACTAGTTAATGGAATAGACTCAATTGCTTGCTTGCTTTTTCCTTCCTTCCTTCCTTCTTTCTTTCCTTCTTTCTTTCCTTCTTTCATTCTTTTTCTTTCTTTTTTCAATTTCATCCATATAAGTCTACCTGCCTCATTTTTAATTTTGCTACCAACATGATAGTAGTTAAAATGTGAGTGTGAAAGAGTCCTTCAAGTAAAATTGACAAAGAACATGTCCTAGAACCACTTCAAGGACTCTCCAATCCTCTCTGAGAGCCATGAGAGAGAGGGAGATGGGTGTGTGTGTGTGTGTGTGTGTGTGTGTGTGTGTGTGTGTGTGTGAATATATGCTGGAAATCTTAACTCTTCCCTTCAAGATGGGCCAGGAATGAGCTGTGCTAGACATTAATTCCACATAAAACTTAGAGATAGCCAACTTCATATTTGCAGAGCTTGATATGCAGTACCCACTTTAGGAGTTCTGTGGACTGGTGTTTTCAAAGGAAAGCTGAAAGGTCTGTGACAAAAAACTTTTGAAGTCAAAAGATTGAGGTCTGTCTTTGTGAAATAATTACACAGCAGGAAGTACACTAACTAGTCAAGGAATTAATGATTTAGTTTTATTTATTTATTTTGGGGGAGTTGTGCCACCTGAAGGCTGTCAGAACAGGGTCATATTGCCTATAATCTGAAGGGGTCAATTTTGAAGAAGTGAAACTTCTGCACAAGAGAAGCTGGGCCTGAGCAGGGTCATTCCCTGAGCCATAGAAGTAGTAATGGTAGGAAACGTATTTATTTTTATTACAATGGTTAGACTTTATTCAGAACCAATACTGCTGAATACATAGCTGTTTGTGGTCATTATGTTTTCCTGAAAGAGATATACGGGAAGGAGGGAAAAGTATACATTAGCCTTTTAGTTTCCTCTTCTGAGAGATACCAAAAACTTTTTAAAAAAATTAATATATGCAATTCTCAGCGCCAACTTCTCATCTTACTTAGTGGGCTTTCAAAAATAATTATATCAATATATAATTTATAAACAATGAAGACTGCCCATTTTAAATAGGTAGTTCAAAATTTTGACAAATGTATACACCTATGTAACAACTGCCATAATCAAGTTAGAGACTATTTGCATCAAGTCAAAAAAACTCAATGCCCCCTTTGCCATTAATCCCCATTCTCCCCTACATTAAGCAGATGCTCTTAATAATTTCTATCACTATAGATGAAATTTGCCTTTCCCTGGGTTCTCATATCTTTTTCTCACTCTGTTTTCTTTTTCCTCTGATGAGTCTGTATTTACACCTACTTTTGTGTTTACATTGAAAAAAGCACATGTCATTTAAGAATAATTAAAGAGCCGGGATTGGTGACTCAGCCCTGTAATCCCATGCCTTTGGGATGCTGAGGTGAGTGGATTGCCTGAACCTGCGGGTTCGAGACCCACCTGGGCAGCAAGACCTCATCTCTACAATAAATCAAAAAAATCAGCTGGGTGTGGTAGCGCATGCCTGTAATTCTGGCTACTCGGAAGGCTGAGGCAAAAGGATTGCCGGTGGCCGGGAGCGGCCACTGCACTCCAGTCTGGGCGACCGAGTGAGACTCCAACTCAAAAAAAAAAAAAGAAGAATTAAAGTGTTACTTTTTCTCAAACAGTAATAAAATGTGAGATTATTTAACTCAGTACATGACTCAAAAGTAGATGACATTGGGTCATGTGTAAAATTTTATCATGTTAGATACTCAAATTAGATATCTATGTTTATTGTTTTATATTGTCAGTAATTTACAAGTATTTTTCATGTTGCTTTCTTTTCATTATCACTGGCATCACAGAAATTCCTTCTGTAATCAATGACTTTTTTATCGAAATCATATCTTAAAAATTTTTTGTGGTGGATTTTTTTAAATAAAACATTTTCTGAATATATTTTTATTTCTTCATTATAAACAGAGAGCTAAACATGCATGTGATTTTTGATTGACAGTTATTTTCTTTGACAATTGAAGACATTATTCCTTTGGCTTAGATCCTCCATTTTTGATGTTTAGAAAACACATTTTGAGCAAAGGAGGAAGATGGTAGTAGAAACAGTCAGACTATGCTACGCCCAGTGCGAGTGAGTATGTGGAAAATTTTGTGTACATGTCTGTAAGAAAGTAGGCATGTGAGTAGCTCACTGAAAGAGAACTCAGAAGGAAGTGGCCAGGGGTCTCCTGGTGAAGCAACTAGTGCCACATCTGCTCTGCTCGGACCATAGCGCTTCCTAAGGTACAAAAGCTGAGTATCATTTTTTAAGATTCAGCAAAGCCCTTCCTGGGAAGAAGTTGCTGGGAGTGACTGTGGTCCAGTCTCTATTTCACGTTTGCAGTACTTGACTGGACACTGGAAGCAAGGTCTGCAGAAGGAGCCCAGAAGAAGAGAACCACTGGAGAAGATGAAATAGGCACTCTCCCACCATCTTGAAAACTGGGTAGGAACATGCTCCAGCTTGCTCACCATGGAGTGACAAATTCAATTAACTACTCAAGGGCTGATTATGACCAGAGGGACTAACCTGAATGCACAAATTCTGGAGAGACAGGATGGGTCCTGAGTATCAGGTGCCCCACCACCTACTCTGATTCAGCCATGGGACAAAGGGTGTGACCAGAAAAGGATGAGGAAGACCCCCAAAGAGATCAGCAGTGAGTCTGGGGTGGACCCAATGCCTTCCATCCTAGCAATCCTCTAAAGATCAGACACACATGACTAGGGTATAACTGAGAGGAACAAACGCAGGGAGTACCCAGATGTCAGTAGCAATAGGAGGACTCCACTCCAGGATAAGCCTGGCTAGGATTCCTCTCACACAAGTACACAGGGAGGAGACAATCATACACCTACCAATCAGAGGGTTTTCTCCTGTCTATACAGGAGGTGGAGGGAAGGACTGAAACACCACCTACCCCCACCATGTCCCACTCCTTCCCCAACCAGATACTGGGGAGATTGTGAATGAGGCTACAGCTTTGCAGGAGATAGTGGAGAAGCTTACCTATGAAGAGCTGAGAGGAACAATTACAGAATCTGCCACAAGAGGGCAGGGTTTAATTTTTTTTTCCTTTGTGCACGAATGTGTATGTGAGGGTTTCATCTGCATTGCCCCATACCTTTTGTTCTTTTTCTTTCTTCTTTGGTTTTTGTTTTCTGTTGATGTATGTATGTGAATGATTGTACACCTTTCATTTTGGTTGTTCTTTCTTCCCTTTTCTTATGTTCAGTGTCTGTGGATGTGCGTATGACAATTTAATTTTATTTACTTTTTTCTCATTTTTTCCTTCCTTTGCTTTGTGTTGGACATGTTGTATGTCATTGTGGAGGTGTTTGTGTTTGCCTGATTTTCTTTTTGCTTCTTTTTCCCAGTTTGTTTTGGATCGTGTTTGTGTGTGTCTTTGTGTGTGCTAAATAACGTTTTCTTTTGTTTTTCTGTGATTTTTTATTTTTTAAATTTTTCTTTTTATTTTTTTTCATCTTAATGCATTCTACTTTTCTCAGTCCTCATCATTACTGTGACTGTAACTCAACCTAGTAGAGGGTAACACTCCGGTTTGGGGGGGGGGGGGGGGTGCCATCATCATGCCTCCCAGAAGTGGCGTGATTTGAGGCGTGGCCACCGTCCTCGGTTAATTTTGCTTTTTATTATCATCTTAATGCATTCTACTTTTCTCTGTCCTCATCATTACTGTGACTGTAACTTGAACTTAGTAGAGGGTACACACACATACCCATTGCATCATCATGTAGAGTGGTGATGAGGAGTGGGTCTCAGGGAACCTACACTGCAGTCAGTGAACTTTGTGATCTGCAAGTAGTTTCTAAATCCTAACTCCACAGTCTACACCTTATTCAACTTTCAATACTACAAAAGACTGCAAAGTTTCAGATTCACAATCCTGTTTCCAAATAGAATAAATTCAATGCCCTGATGAGGGAAGAATAGAGGTCTGAGTAAACATCAGAAGTGAAAGCTTCTCCCACTACCACTGAATAATGGTATGAAAGAGAAATGAAAGAAATCTGTCACAAATGAGAAAAAAAAAATCAATGAAAGAACACAGGTAAATCTAAGTGTACCAAAGAAAAAATGCCTAACAAATCAGATCTCAGAGCCTAAACACGAATGACTGGCTTAGAATACAACAGGGATAAGGGCATAGATGGAAAGAGTCAATAAGCCTCAAGAAAATCAAAATGCAACACAAAGAATATGTAATAGAGATTTTGACCATAAAAAAATTCATCCAGGAAATAACAGGATGACAAAATGGAAAGCAGAGTTGCTCAAGCTTAAGAAAGAATTTCAGAACTTGAAGACCAAAACATGGAATTAACTAAATCTATAAAATAATATAGAAAGTAAGCCCAGAAAGAAAGAACAGAGCCTCCAAGTGATGTGCAATTATATTAAGAGGTCAAACCTATGCCTGATTCATATCTCAGAAGAAGAAAGGGAAACACCTTGGAGAAGAAGAGAACACCTTGGAGCAAGTATTTCTGGAGGTTATCCACAAAAACTTTCCCTATCTCACCAGAAGTGTGATTATCCAAACATAAGAGATACAAAACCTTTTAATGACATTAAATGAGAAGATCAGTTCCTGGACCCATAGTAACTTACCTACAAAAAGTAGAAACAAAAAAAACAAATCTGAAGGACAGGAAGGGAGAAAGGGCAGACTCCCTACTTGGGAATCAACTAGAATGGCAGCAAGTCTATTAGTAGAAACACTGCAAGCTAGAAGGGACTAGAATGCAATATTCAAAGTCCTCAATGATAAACAATTTCAACCAAGAACTTTTTACCCAGCCAAGCTCAGCTTTATCAATGGATGGAGAATTAAAATCTTTGCCAGGCGTCCAATCCCTAAGAGATCATGCAGCACCCAAATAAACTCTAAAGGAAATGCTTAAAAAAG
Organism: Cephalopachus bancanus; assembly: GCA_027257055.1. Classification (NCBI taxonomy): domain Eukaryota; kingdom Metazoa; phylum Chordata; class Mammalia; order Primates; family Tarsiidae; genus Cephalopachus; species Cephalopachus bancanus. The sequence goes on from JAPVLO010003248.1 coordinate 12,273, forward strand.
AATTAAACACAAAAGAACGAAGAAAAATAATGCCCACATATTTCCCAAAAGAACATAAGTAAATACAAATCAAAAGCACATTGAGATACCACCTAAACCCAGTAAGAATGGCCATCATTAACAAAACATCCAACCACAGATGCTGGTGAGAATGCAGAGAAAAAGGAACACTTCTACACTGCTGGTGGGAATGCAAACTAGTGCAACCACCTTGGAAAACAGTGTTGCAATTTCTGAAAGAACTAGAAATTGACTTCCCATATGACCCAGCAATTCACCTACTGGGAATATAGCTAGAGGAACTGAAAATATTCTACAAAAAAGATAACTGTACAGGTATGTTTGTTGCAACTCTATTCACAAAAGCAAAAACATGAAACCAAACATGCTGTCCATTGAAGTTGAACTGGATTTTAAAAACTGGATTTTAAAATATGGTACACATACACAATGGAATATTATGCAGTCATAAAGAAGGACAAACTTATGGACTTCACAACAACTTGAATGGATTTAGAGTCAATCATATTCAGTGATCTAATACAGAAACAACGTACAGAGTAACATATGTTCTCATTCATAAGCGGATCTTCAACAATTGTAATACTATAAGAAAGGGATTGGCAGTAGTGGAAAACTGTCAGGGGTAGGGGTGTGGGATTGGTAGTTGATGGAAACTGCTAGGGGAGGGAGGCACACATCTCATCAACAAGGTTACCTGCATAATCAACGTCTGTATACCTAACCCTGAATTGTACCCCACATCTTTATAATAAAAAAAGTACTCTGAATCAACAGGGAATACATCACAAAGACAAATTTGAAAATACACTTATACCTCAAAACTAAAGTTGAAAGAAAGCAAATAAGCAAAGAAAAAGACTTTATGAGAAACTCATGATGAGGATCAAAAAATGATGTTTCAATAATCAGCCTGAATGAGAATGGACTAAATGCACCACTGAAAAGACCCAGAATGACAAACTGGATAAAACATCATGACCCAATATTTTGCTGCATCTAGAAAACTTATCTCGCCAAAAACCATGCCCACTTAGAGTTAAAATATGAAAAACTATTTGCAGGTGAATGGATCACAAAAGAAGAAACGAGTCATAATCTTAATATCAGACAAAACAAGTTTTAGCTATAAAATTTTTAAAACATATGGAAGGACACTACATAATGATAAATGATTCAATCCATCAACAAGAAATATCCGCCCTAAACATATATGGACCTAACAGAGGAGCACGAGCATTTATAAAGAAACTACTGAGCAAAGTAAAAAAAGATACTGTCTCTAACACTATTATAGATGGGGATTTAAATACCCTACTAACAATCCTAGATAGATCATTGAGGCAAAACATCAACAAAGAGATCTGTAACTTCAGCTTGACACTTGACCAAATGGACTTAATAGATACCTACAGAACAGTGCTTCCAAGAGTCACAGAATATACATTCTACTCATCATCCAATGGAATGTACTTCCAAATAAATCACATCCTCAGTCATAAATCAAGTTTTAAAAATTTCATAAAATTGAATACTTCCATGCATCTTCTCAGACCACAGTGGAATAAAAATAAGTATCAACACCAACAAAATTCATCCAAACCCACAAAGATATGGACACTAATTAGCATGATGCTGAACAACTGCTGAGTAAACACAGAAATAAAAACAGAAATTAAAAGATTCCTGGAAACAATGAAAATGAAAAAACATCTTACCAAATCTTCTGGGATGCCATGAAGCAGTTCTAAGAGGGAAATTTATATCATTAAAAACCTACAAAAATATCATAGAAAAAAATCAATAAAACAAAAGCTGGCTCTTTGAAAAAATAAACAAGATGGACAGACCACTAACCAGAATGACCAAGAAAAAGATAAAAATTGTGCTTCCAAATATATAGAATCAAAATAAAAAGATCAAATCACACTGACTTTCATGAAATTAAAAATGATTATCAGAGATGACTATGCACACCTGTATGAAAACAAACTTGATAATTTAAATGAAATGGAACTTTCTGACAGCATACAACCTCCTAAGGTTGAAACTAGAAGACATTGGGATACTAAATAGACTAATAACAACCCATTAAATTGACTTCAACATATGAAAACCACCTACAAAAAAAAAAAAAGTAGCACTGCACCAGATGGCATCCCATTAGAATTCTACAACACATATAAGAAGGAGCTGATACCAATCCTATTGAAAGTATTCCAGGCAATTGAGGAAGGTAGAATTCTCCACAAATCGTTTTACAAAGTTAACATCAGACTGGACTGATACCCAAATTGAATAAATTTCCAACAATGACAACAACAACAAAACTACAGACATATATTTCTATTCAACATAGATGCAAAAATTCTACAAGATTCTAGCAAATTGGATCCACCAACACATCTCAAAAAACATCCACCATGACCAAATAAACTTCAACTCTGGGATACAGGGTTTGGCTGGTTTAACATCCACAAGACAATAAACGGAATTAAATACATCAATAGATGTAAAAACAAGAACCACATGATTATACCATTAGAGGCAGAAAAAACTTTTGACAAAATTCAGCATGCTTTCTTGGTAAAAGCACTCAAACACCTAGGCATAGTAAGCACAATCTATGATAAAAACCCAGTCAGCATATTGCTAAATGGACAGAAACTGGAGGCATTTCACCTGAAAACCAGAAGAAGACAAGGTTGACCACTCTCACCCCTCCTATTCAACATTGTGTTGGAAGTTCTAGCTAGAGAAATTAGATAAGAGAAGAAAATCAGTAGTATTAAAATAGGAAAAGAAGATGTTAAATTAATGCTTTTTGATGATGATATGATCCTATACCTCAAATATCCTAGAGAATCTATCCAAAACCTCCTTACACTGATAAAGAATTTTGTCCAAATCTTGGGGTACAAAATATAGGTGAAAAAGACTGTATCTTTCTTGTGCACCAACACAAACAAGCAGAAAAAATAAAAAGCACAATTCCATTCACAATAGCCACAAAAAACCCAAAATATGTCAGCATTTTCTTAACAAGAGAAGTGAAAGACCATTACAATGAAAACTACAAAACACTGCTCTAAGAAATCAGAGATGACACAAACAAATGGAAAAATATTCCATGCTCATGGATAGGAAGAATCAACTTTGTTAAAATGTTTATCCTACCATGGCATTCTGCAGATTAAACACAATACCCATTAAATTACCAACATCATTTTCCTCAGACTTGGAAACAAGAATACATAAATTCATATGGGAACATAAATGACCACAAACAGCCAAAACAATCCTTTGCAAAAGAGGCAAGGCAGGAGGTATCATACTTCCAGACTTTAAAGCTTATTATTACTACAATTATCAATACAGCCTGGGTATTGGTATAAGAACAGGCATGTACAGAGAATGTATGTATCTTAAATTTAAGTGTTTGAACTCTAACATCTGCAAACATTTGGAAAAAAATGTATTTCAGGAAAAAAAAGTAGACAAAAGAAAAAAAGAACAGGCATATGGACCAATGGAACAGGATAGAGATTCTGGAAATAAAAATTTCAATTTCTCAATCAACTAATCTTCAACAAAGCCTCCACCAAATCCATTGGGGAAGAAGAGAACCTATTCAGTAAATGGTGCTGGGAAAACTGGCTGACTACACGCATCAGATTGAAACTTTACCCCGACCTATCACCATACACAAAAATCAACTCTAAATGTTTCAAAGACCTAAATGTAAAACCTCAAATTATAAGTATATTAGAAAATGCAGGAGACAGAAATTGGAATAGGCAACCAGTTCTCTGATCAAAATCCCAGATTTTTCCCAGGCTCAGTGGTTCAGCCTGTAATCCCAGCACCTTGGTATATTGAGGTGAGTGAATTGCCTGAGTCCATGGGTTTGAGACCCACCCAGGCAACTTGGTGAGACCTCGTTTCTACAATAAATCAAAAATTAGCTGGGTGTGGTAGTGAGTGCCTATAGTTCTGGCTACTTTGAAGGCTGAGGCAGAAGCATTGCTGCAGCCCAGCAGGTTGAGGCTGCAGTGGCCGGGAGCATGCCACTGCACTTCAACCATGCCCATTCCATAAAGGATAGGCAGATAAATAGAATCTCACAACTGAAAATCTTCTGCAAAGAAAAAGAGACAATTAAAAGATTGGGGAGACAGCACATAGAATGGGGAAAAAATAATTTGCCCACTATGTATCTAGCAAAGGCCCAACATATAGTATCTACAGGGAGCTCAAATATGCAAAGAAAATAAAAAGTCACATGTTGGGAGCCAACATCTACAATTATACAGTTGAGGCCTATGAAGGCCCATGTTGGAGATCTGCTTTTGACACAAAAGCATCAGTGACACCTATAGTGTTGGTATATGAATAGTGACCAGTTTGTATATGTGACATAAAAGCTTATATTATTTAGAAGTAAACCTTTTACACTGTTAGACAAATTTTGGGTAAGGCCTTACAGCAGAAAGCAGTCTGTACTTTAAGTTTCCATTTCTCTCTGACTCTCTGAGCCATAGTTAAGTCTCTGTTTCTCAGAAGTAACCATACAGTCTTTGTTCCTGTAAGCACTCTGTAAGCAGTTTCTCCCAATAGCTAAAGATTAGCAACCAAAATTGTTTTAATAGTTTTGTTTTCCTGCCTCTAGCCAGGCAGAACGTGTCTAGTTTCACTACGTGTCAAGACTCTCAGCGTGCCTCAGCCCCTGGCCATCTTCATGACAATGGTGCTTTTCCTTGTCCAAGAGTGTGACAACCACGGTTTGATTTATTCACTTAGATCAAATTTTCTATCAGGAAGTTTAGAAATATATATACACACATAGTTCAGTTATCTACATATAACACTATGTGAACCTGTGCTTGCTACTTCACTTCCTTCTGCTTGGAATTTGCCCTCTAATATGCCTGCATATGGTAGTAATGAAACCCAGTTACAGACCTGTTGGAGAGTAAAACCAAAGTACTCTTACTTATTTCTGGATATACTTTTGCACTTTGGATTTCTGCTTTAAGGTGTCGACTTCAGTGTGCGGCAGACTTCAATGGTAAAGTACACATTGGGTTTGTCAAACACTGTGGTTAGCGTTCTCTGCTTCTCACTATTTAGCATTTCATAGAGGGCTCTGCCACCGGTATCCCTGACAGAAATATTTTTTACTGCTGGACGTTAAAATAAATAGTATAGATTTTGAGTGTTTTGTTAAATCATAGAAAATTAATAGGAAATTTTACATTAGGTAAAAATAAGAATAGCTTATAATATACAGATTAATCATTAAATATTACAGAAAACAGTTAGCAAAACTATTACTGAGATCATATACTTCTTATCTTGATGTAAGCTTTGTGAAGCACGATATGCATCATGGAATTTTGATTGTTAATTGTTACCTTAAGCAAAAATCTTTTGTGAAGTACGTTATGCATCATGAGACCTGTAAGCCCCCATCAGGTATTTGTCATACTGCTGGAGGTTATAGAAATGGTATATAAGCTGGAAAAAGTTTGAATAAAATTGGCACACAGTCCTTGGCCAGACTGGTCCCAGAAGAACTGCCTCCAAGTCGTTTCTTCTCGCCACATCCTGATTCTCTGGTGCAGGCCCAACCCCCCTCAGGTCGGGGCCGGTCCCCGACAGTCATGTTAAAAAGTGAACAAAAAAACATGAAGATACTTCTCAAAAGAGAATATAAAGGCAGCCAACAGACATGAAGAAAGTGCTCAGCCTCACTAATAATCAGAGAAATGCAAGTCAAAACCACATTGAGAGACCAACTAACTCCAGTAAGAATGGCCATCAATAATAAAGCAAACACACCAAGCCAAGTGTTTGTAGTTCACACCTGTAGTCACAGCACTTTGAAATCCAGAGGCAAGAGGATTTCCTGAGCTCCAGGGTTCGAGACCAGCCTGGGCAACTTATAAAGAAAAAAATGAAAATGAAGAAAGAAACATCGAACAAAAATCCCTGGGATGCCATGAAAGTTGTAGTAAAAGGGGAATTTATATGCCTACAAACACACATGAAGAAAATGGAAGAATCACAAGTTAATAGCCGAAGAAGCCACCTAAAAAAGTTGGAAAGCAAGACCACAAAAACCCTAATTTCAGCAGAAGAAGCCAGATCACCAAAATAAAAGCCCAAATCTAGGACATAGAAGACAAAAAGATAATACAAATAATCAATGAAACAAAAAGCTGGTTCTTTGAAAGGATAAACAAGATCAATGGTCCCCAAGCTAGACAGACAAAGAAAAAGAGAGAAAAAGCCCAAATAAACACAATCAGAAACACAAAAAATGAAGTCACATCTAATCCTGAAGAAACACAAGAGATCATTAGAGACCATTAAGTACACTTGTATAGAAACAAACTTAAAAATCTTTCAGAAATGAAGGACTTTCTGTAATCACACAACCTGCCTAGGTTGAAACAAGAAAAAATTGAGACCCTAAATAGATGAATAACATTCAAGGAGATTGACTATGTAATAAGAAAACTACCTACAAAAAAGCCCTGGAACAGATGACTTTCCAGCAGAGTTCTACAAGACACTTAAGGAAGAGCTTACACCAATCCTACTCAAGGTATTCCAGGAGATAGAGAAACATGGAACTTTCTGCAAAACATTTTATGATGCTAGCATCACATTGATACCCAAGCCAGGTAAAGACCCAACAAAGAAAGAGAACTACAGGTCAATATCTTTGATGAACATAGATGCTAAAATTCTCAACAAGATCCTAGCGAACTGGATTCAACAATACATCTCAAAAATTATCCATCACGACCAAGTAGGCTTCATCCCTGGGATGCAAGGCTAGTTCCACATTCATAAAACCATAAATGTAATTAAATACATCAACAGATATCAAAACACAAACCACATGATTATATCATTAGATGCAGAAAAAGCTTTTGATAAAACCCAGCACCCATTTTGATAAAAACCCTCGAACATCTAGGCATACAGGGAACATACCTCAAAATAGTAAAAGCCATCTATGAGAAATCCACAGCCAGCATACTGCTAAACAGACAAAAATTGGAACGATTTTCCCTGAAAACTGGAGCAAGACAAGGATACCCTCTTTCACCCCTTCTGTTCAATATAGTATTGGAAGTCCTGGCTCAAGCAATAAAGGAAGAGAAGGCAATCAGGGGTATTCAAATAGGAAAGAGGAAGTCAAGTTATTTCTCTTTACAGATAACATGACTATATACCCTTGAAAACCCAAGAGAATCTATCAAAAACAACCTTACACTAATAAAGTCCTTTGGCAAAGTCTCAAGACACAAAATAAATGTGCAAAAGACAATCATATTTCTTTACACCAATAATAAACAAACAGAAATCCAAATAAAAAGCACAATTCCATTCACAATAGCCACCAAAAAAATGAAATACATTGGCATTTTCCTAACCAGAAACGTGAAAACTACAAAACACTGCTCAAAGAAATCAAAGATGACACAAACAAGTGGAAAAATATCCCATGCTCATGGATTGGAAGAATCAACATTGTGAAGATGTCCGTCTTACCTAAGGTAATCTACAAATTTAATGCAATACCTATCAAATTGCCAGCAACATTCTTCTCAGACCTTGAAAAAACAACACATGATTTCATATGGAAACACAAATGACCAAGAATAGCCAGAACAATCCTAAGCAAAAAAAAAAAAAAAAAAAGCAGGAGATATCACATTACCTGACTTCAAACTTTACTATAAAGCTACAATAATCAAAACAGCTTGGTATTGGTACAGGAACAGGCATATAGACCAATGGAATATAATTGAGATTCCAGCAGCAAAACCTCAATTTCTCAACTAACTAATCTTCGACAAGGCACCACCTACCACTTGGGACAGGAGAACCTATTCAGTAAATGGTGCTGAGAATACTGGCTGACCACATGCAGAATGTTGAAACAGGACCCCTATCTATCCCCACACACAAAAATTAACTCTAAATGGATCAGAGACCTAAATGTAAAACCTCAAACCATCCAATTCCTGAACAAAACCCAAAACCCACAGGCCATAAGAGATAAGATAGACAAGTGGGATTTCATTAAACTGACAAGCTTCTGCAAAGCCAAAGAAACCATCAAGAAAGAAGGGAGACAGCCCACAGACTGGGAAAAAGTATTTGCCAACTCCAAGTCTGACAAAGGCTTGACATCTTGATCTACAAGGAACTCAAACGTGCTGAAAAGGAAAACGCAAACAACCCCATTATAAAATGGGAAAGGTATGAACAGACACTTCTCAAAGGAAGACATCCGAGCAGTCAATAGACACATGAAAAAATGTTCAACCTCACTCATCATCAGAGAGATGCAAATCAAAACCACACTGAGACACCACCTACCTCCTGTCAGAATGGCAATTATTAATAACTCAAAAAATAACAACTGCTGGAGAGGGTGTGGCGATAAGGGAATACTTCTACTTTGTTGGTGCAAACTAGTCCAATCTCTGTGGAAAACAAGTATGACTATTCCTAAAAGCTCTAAATAATGACCTCCCATATGACCCTGCAATCCCCCTACTGGAAATATAGCCTGAAGAACTCAAATCACTCTATCAAAAAGATACCTGCACACTTATGTTTATCACAGCATTGTTCACAATAGCAAGAACCAGGAAGCAACCATGCTGTCCATCAAAAGAGGACTGGATTTAAAAATGTGGCGCATATGCACAATAGAATACTACACAGCTATAAAAAAGAACAAAATTATGTATTTTGCAGCAACGTGGATGGAACTAGAGTCTATAATACTGGGTGATCTTCATAGAAACAAAGATCTGAGTATCACATGTTCTCACTCTTATAGTGGACCTTGAACATCCAATGTAATACTATAAGAAAATGTCTGACTGTGGTGGGAAACTAAGTGGGGGGAGGGGAAGGGAGATAGGATTAACTGTAGTTAATATCTGTCTGGGGATGGGGAGACACATTATCAACAAGGTTGCCTGAACGAAGCATATTTGTATACCTAACCCTTAACTATACCCCACAATATCATAATAAAAAATATTGATTTTAAAAAAAAAGAATCTCAGGGGTTTCTTTCCATTCATGTCATTCTCACAAGACAGTCCATTTGATTGCAGCTTTATATAGGGGATCACTTCAGATCACCAACCTGGATGAGTAGTAGGTGCTATCCTTTCCTACCCCTCTGCATTTTGTCCATCAAAATTGAATCTCAGTTGAAAAATGACTGGTGCATACCTCCAGGGCCAACACACATTTTCCTCTCTCTCTCACGAACACAAGTTTGTCAGTCTCTTTATATTAACATTTCTACCTTATAATAAACCCTAAGGTTTTTTTGCTTTCTGATTTTCTCAGTGTTTTAGTAAAAATTATTTTATGACACATTTTACCACCACTTCTGCTTATTTAATAAAAGGCATAATCAGAGGGCCTGATAGGGGTCTTGCAACAACTCCTTGCATATACAGTAATGATGTACATAGAAATTTCCTACATTGTCAAATATTCCAACTCTCCAATTTTTACAAAAATAACTAAATCAAGATACTATTTTTTTTTACTGAAATTGTTTCTGTGTCCTATGGTACCTCATTAAATTTACAAAAATAAAATATAAGCCTTTTTAATGTTCTATCCTAAAAAATGTGATATTTTGTAAGTGATTTTTAAAAATGACCTTTCTTTGTGGATGCAGCACCTTGTTATTTCACAACAAATCTGCTACTAATGATTTTGTCTATCCTGTACAACTTATACCTACTCTTTTCTCCTTCCATAATTAAGCGTATGCAAAAGATACTTCTGTATATATCATAGCTAATTAGGTAAAATCTTTAGATTTCTTAAATGTGTCATAAATTAATACACAAATTAAGTGTTTAATACTGAAACATAAAGTAATGAAGAAATTTACATATCCTTCTAATTTTTAATTCAAGAGAATTCATATTTTTTTGAATTACTGATTTTAACAAATAATTCAGCAGTTACCTTATAGTGGCTTGTGTTCACATATAGAAATAAACAAATCTGAGATTAAGATATTAAGTAGATACAGCAAATTTTTTAATTATAATTAAGATGATAAGAGCTACTTACATATCATTATGCGATATGCATAATTGGTAATATATTTTACTTTCTTGGTGATTTCTTGTATCATGCCTATTTTTTCTAATAATATTTAGTATTATTATAATAATGTAACATAGAAGTTGTGTTACATCAGCCTGCTTTCATAAATTCTGTGGGTCTTAGATATTCTATCAATGAAATTTTAAATTATCACCTCATATAGTTATTTTGATAAGTAAATATTTATTTTAATAATCTATAAGAGAGTAGTAAATAGAAAAAAGAACTCAAAAAATATATTCTTATTTATGTTGTCCTCATGCATTCCCTAGAGAGAAGAACAGACTTTCCTTACATATAACCTGTTTGCAAGTCATTTCTTCTAACGTGGACAATTTTTTTTGGAAGGGGCAGAGAATAAAGCAATTCACCCTTAAGATTTTGTGATGTGGACTAAGAACATGCTATCTCTCTCCTAAAACCTGGACTATTTCACATGCAGAAAATCTGTAAACCCGAGGTCAAAACTCATTTCTTGGCACACAGACTTTTGAATATGGTTGACGCTGAGGAAAGCAGAAATAATTTTTGAAACAAGAAGGTAGAAATCCTGTGGAAAAATGAATGGATTAATCCAAAGGAAATAATCACTTTCAAAGTTATGACTAGAATGATAATAATTAGTTGAAATTAATTGGTAATTCCAGCATCAAGATTCTACTAGGTTAGTTCTTCTTATTTGTTTTTAAGTCTTGAACAAAACTGGGTATTAAAAGCTTTCATTATATTATCTGAAATAAACTTAATAGTTATGGAAGTCTTGTCTTTTTACAAAAGTACAGTCTCCTGTGATATTTTATATTTAACTTGATTTTAGATTTTAGATGCATATTGTGTATGTACATATTAAATGCATACAATTCCTTTTACTCTCCCAACTGGAAAATCTTTATTTTACCAGATAGAAGGGAAGCATGTGTTATATGCTGTAACATTTAGGGTGCTACTGAAGATGTCATTATTGCAAATAACATCTGACTGGATGAGCTCGGGTATAATCCTTAAAGTTTTGATTCGGTACTCTATTTTGAGAACAAATGACTGAAGTAGATTGCAGTAAAATCTAAAAATAAATTTAAGTTGGGGAAAACAAGAAAGTTTAAAACAGCAATTAAAAACACAAATGAAGGGCAGAGAAAAAATGGAATATGGGCAAAGAAATAAAAAATCATATGTAAAATTTGACCTTAATAATATTAAATTTTATATATTTTAAATAGAATCTAATGGCATATAATAGCCCATAATTATATTTTTAATTTTTAACATAATTAAATAATGTATATCTGTCATTCTCTGATGTTTTAGTTTCTGTCAAAAATGGGTTGAGTCAACCTAAAAATATTCTAAAATCATTTTCAACGTCTTCACAACATGTGATTTAAAAGATTTGAAGGTTTAAAAATGGGAAAAAACACTCCAGTGAACCCA
>JAPVLO010003249.1:0-24259 GCA_027257055.1 Cephalopachus bancanus
AATGGAATCAAATTGAAACGTGGGGTTTAAGAAGGCAAACATTCAAACTAAACCATAGTGAATTTTTTTTAGTGTTATAAGTTTATTTCTTGTCACTCTGTTACCACATCTCAAAAATTTTGTTGTATTGTAGTCATTCGATTCAATTATTTTTTTTTTCCTTGAGACTTAGTCTTAGACCCATGAATTATTTCTTTCTGTGTTATTTAATTTCCAAATGTTTAAAGTTTTTTCTTCGTCTATTATTAATTTCTAATGATTTCATTGAAGTCAGAGAATATACTCTGAAATATTTCAATTTAAAATTTCTTAAGGCTTTATTAATACTCAAAATAAGGTCTGTCTTCCATGAGTTCTTGAAAAATTTATATAATCTGGTATGGGGTGGTCTACATACATCAACATATATCAGTTGGTTTACTGCAATTATCAGATCCTCTACAGTCTTCTTATTTTCTGTCTAGTATTTCTATCAGTGGCTGAGGAGGGGATATTTTGGCTGATTTATTTTTTTAAATGTTTTCTCCACCACTTATATCTGACTTCCAAATTGATTTTCTTGAAATTTTAATTTGATGTCGTCAGTTGAGAAAAAGCAAAGATAAAGAAGAAAAAAAACCTTTTTATAATAATATAATAAAGTACACATGGTACAAATTGACCCTTGGTTAAGCCTCTGTTACTCTGGGGCTGAGAAAAGCTATTCTATTGCGTTCTGCCACTGTGATGTACCAGCTTAGCAGCCAAATGCATTTCTTTTGACAAAGCAGGGAGAAATGAAAAGAAAATAGAAATAAAAGTATCCCTAGAATCAAAAGCCTGGAATAAGGCCATTTTTTTTCCAAATCTGGCGAATAGGTCTAGTTGCAGCCTTTTTGAATCTTTAGATGCAGTGAGGCAATGCAAAAAAAAAAAAAAAGAGGCAGGGTGGGAATTTAAACAACTTAGCAAGAAGAGCGTTGTTAAGTTTCAGAATGTCTCCCTTCTCTTTTCTTTTTCCTGGAAAAATAACACTAAGAAGAGAATGACAAAGCCTGACTGCAACATCACAAACCTCCCCCTTCTTTTCTGTGGTTGCAGCTGTTCTGAGCTCTATTGAATTTTGGCTGTCAAATTAGTAAATCCAGCACCTGCCTATCAGACTGATTCAGAAGAAATGACTCTTCTGTAAGCCTTTGTTCATGTCTTCCCACCTATGGAGCCTAGGGCTTTGGTTACTTCTGTTCCTACCAATGTTGAAGGCATATGAAAACCATGTGGAAACTATCTGAAGAAATAATGTTACAGTCAAATCTCATGAATTTAGATATTCCCCAAATTTAAAAATTTTTAATAATCAAGAACAATGTTGAGGTGAATTTAATTGCTATACTATATATGGCAAAAGTTTGCCGAGCAAATGCATACTATAAACAACCTTGCAAGAGTTAAATATTTCACAAACTATGGAAAGGATACTTTTTTTCAAGCCATTAGAAGCACCCATCTAGAAACACAATTGATATACTGCATATAAATGTTCATCTGTCAGGTCTCAATGATCTCTTCTAGCAAATTTGTGTGTGTGTGTGTGTGTGTGTGTGTGTGTGTGTGTGTGTGTGGGGTGTGTGTGTGTGTAAAATCCAGTTTTGGTCACTGTGTTTCCTTGAAAAAATTTTTCTCTGCATGAAAAAATATATATATTATTGCCACTATCTCAAACTGATTTTTTCTTTCTCTCCTAAAATTAGAAAGGTTCAGATTATCATAATACTAAAAAAAAGGGATTGGCAATAGGGGGAAACTGCCAGGGGAGAGGAGGTGGAATTGGTAGTTGAGGCAAACTACCAGGGGAGGGAGCCACACCTCATCAACAAGGGTGCCTGCATAATGAACATTTCTATACCTAACCCTGAATTGTACCCCACATTTTTAAAATACAAAATGTAAAAGTTAAAAAAAAATAGAAAGGTTCAGCTGTTTCAAGCAATCAAAAAGTCTGTTGTGGTTTGTTAGTAGGAGCAGCTAGTATTAAAGTTACGCCAACATTTTCCCAGCACACATACAATTTTCACAAACACCCCCAATATGCCCCCATCCTTTTTATACAGACTGAGAAAATAACTCTGATGGTGTATTGAGGAAATAATTGCTGAAATCTCTAAAGAACTCTGGCTCCTCTGTGAATCATAATTAGCTTTAGTCCTCAGTGGCCAGGTGTTCATGTCTTGAAGAGAGGCTTAGAATGTGATGTCAAAAAGCACTCTCAGCATGGTCTCAGCTCCTAGCAGAAAGCATGTTGCCAGGCTGACTAATAGCTGCAATTTAACTCTTAATCGTCCTTTTGATTTGGAAAATAAGGACGAATCAAGAGGAAGTGTCTTAGGGCCCAAGGAAACAGATTTGATTATTACAAGTTATAGAAAACAGTTCAAATAGAATTTTAGATCAGATTATTAATTTTTGTTTGAAAATATACATTTTGGCTGAGTTAGTTTTCTAAGAATTTTTGTTTGCAATTAAGTTAAATGAAAAATCAGGTTCATGTATGTTATAGAGTGGCATTGGTCTCTGTAGTCTTACAACAGCCCTATGCAAAGCATACAATACATCCTTTGTTCAGAGAAATCAAAACCATTCCGCAATTCACTCAATATTTTCCAGACTGCTTTTCTCTCTTTTTTGCTTTATTTTTCTGAATTGAGCACATTTTTTGCCTTTTTCTTTTGTGATGACCGTAATCTAGGGAAAACCTAACACTCTGGTCCAGTATGCAAGGGGAGATAGGGACCAAGAACTACATCAAAGGATGGCATGATAACAATTGAAATGACCATCTTTCTTTCATCTCTAAAAAAAAGAAAGAGTAGAGTAAATGTTAAGAATTTGTGTAAAAAAGAATGTGAGAAATAAGAGACTAAAAAGACAAAAATATCCAAATAATGTACATGAACCACTCTTACTTGCTATATGAAGATGCAAATCATTTAAAAAGACTAATCCAAAGGAAATGAAATCATTATGTCAAAAAGATATCTGCATTCCCATGTTCATTTGAACACTATTCACAATAGCCAATATATGGAATCAACCTGAGTGTCCATCAGTGGATGAATGGATAGCAAAAGCAGGGCATATCTTCACAATGGAATACTGCTAAGCCATAAAAAAATAAGAAAATTCTGTCATTTGCAATGACATGATGCATCAACCTACAGGATATTGTGCTAAGTGAAATACGCCAGGTATGAAATACAAATAAAATATAAATAAAATGTAATGCATAAGTGTGCTATGGAGAAAAATAAATCAGGGTAAGAGGGGTGAAAACTGCCTGGAATTGCTTTTTTGTATGGGGTAGTCAAAGAAGACATTTATAGGAAGGTGTAATCTGGGTAGATGCTTAGTTGAAGTGGGGGGCATGAACCATAAGAAGATCTGAGAAATGTTTCAAGCAGAAAAAACAGCAAGTGCAACAGCCTCCAGGCAAAAATGTGTTTATTGTGCTCAAGAGGACTGTGTGACTGCAGCTGAGTTAGTGAAGGAGAGAGTGATACACAGTATATATATTTTAATATATATTTATGTATGTATAAATTATGTGTATGAACTATAGCACAAATATATATAGTACATTTAAGAATCACAGAAATAAAAAATTTTAAAAATATAAGATAAAAAAAGCATAAGTACAAGTTTTTAACATTTTCTTCCCACAATCCAGTAGATCATCTTAGTCCCTTCCACGGGGTGCAATTGGAGACCATTGCTCTGATCATTGGATAACAGAGGTGTGACTTAACATAAGGTTTCATTTATGATTGCTAGAAAACATATATATTTTTTCTTCTCAGCTCTAATAATTTTTCCCAGTACAACGTGACAATGAGTTATTTCTCTACTTAAGCATTAGCAGTGAGCACTCAGAATAAAGGATTTTCCATATGTGCAAACTTAGATATGAAGATTGTCAATATCGCTGTCATTTCTTGAATGCTTGCTCTGGATTAGTCATCATACTAGGTACGGAACATTCCTTACTTTACATAATTGTTGCAGCAGTCCTACATCAAGGCATTATTTCAATTTCACAAAACAGGACCAAAAGTTTCAGAAGAACAAAGTAAAATAGTTTATCCAAGATTACAAAGCTAGTAAAATGGTTTAAAATTTTTCTTTTTTAAAAATAAGATGTGGGGTACAGTTCAGGGTTAGGTATACAAACATTGATTATGCAGTTACCCTTGTTGATGAAGTATTCCCCTCCCTCCCCTAGCAGTTTCCCTCAACTGCCAATCCCACCCCATCTCTGCTAACAGTTTAACACTACTGCCAATCACTTTCCTATAGTATTATAATTGTTCAAGTTCCACTTATGAGTGAGAACATGGTTAAAAGCTCCAAAGTTTGTGTTTCTTCTACCTCACCAGCTAATAGAGAAAATAAAGATGTATAATAAGTGGCTGAACAGTATTTGAACCCACATTTATCTGGGTTAAATGTATCTAGCATTCATGCCACTTTCATAAAGCCACTCAGCTCCTAATAAGGTTAACTATTTGAGTCCCTCTCTTTTGCTAAGAAAATGAAATCCTCTAGTGCAAGTGCAACTCATGAGGAAATTGCCACCCCCCTACGAAAACTGGAACAAGACAAGGATGCCCACTCTCACCCCTCCTGTTCACATAGTTTTGGAAGTCCTAGCTAGAGGTATTACACGTTTCAGACAAGAGAAGAGAGATCGGGTTATCCAAATAGGAAAAGAGGAAGTCAAGTTATCCCTCCTTGCAGATAACATGATTCTATACCTCAAAACCCCAAGAGAATCTGTCAAAAACCCCCTTGCACTGATAAAGGAATTTGGCAAAATCTCAGGGTATAAAGTAAATGTGCAAAAGACAATCACATTTCTACACACCAATAATAAACAAACAGAAACTCAAATAAAAAGGACAATTCCATTCACAATAGCCACAAAAAAAGAAATACCTTGGCATCTCCCCAAGAGAAACGTGAAAGACCTTTACAATGAAAACTACAAAACTCTGCTCAAAGAAATCAAAAATGACACAAACAAGTGCTAATATTCCATGTTCATGGATTGGAAGAATCAACATTGTTAAGATATCCATTTTACCTGAGGCAATCTACAGATTTAATGCAATTTCCATCAAATTACCAGCAAAATTCTTCTCAGACCTAGAAACAACAATACAGGAATTCATATGGAAACATAAACAAACACAAATAGCTAAAACAATACTCAGCAAAAAAAAAAATAAAAAAAAAAAAGCAGGAGATATCACACTCCCAGACTTTAAACTTTATTATAAAGCTACAATAATCAAAACAGCCTGGTATTGATACAAGAACAGGCATATAAACCAATGGAATAGAATTGAGATTCCAGAAGGAAAGCCTCAATTTCTCAACCAACTCATCTTTTGACAAAGGTTCCACCACCAACCACTGGGGAGAGGAGAACCTTTTCAGTAAATGGTGCTGGGAAATTGGCTGACCAAATGCAGAAGATTTAAACAGGACCCCTACCTATCCCCATACACAAAAATCAACACTAAATGGATCAGAGAGCTAAACGTAAAACCTCAAACTATAAGAACCTTAGAAAATGCAAGAGACACTCTTATGAAATTGGAACTGGCAACCAATTCTTGATCAAACCCCCAAGTGCCCATGCCATAAGAGATAAGATAGACAAGTGGGACCTCATCAAACTGACAAGCTTCTGCAAAGACAAAGAAACCATCTAACGAGCAGGGAGACAGTCCACAGACTGGGAAAAAATATTTGCCAACTTTATGTCTGACAAAGGCCTAACATCTAGGATTTACAAGGAACTCAAATGTGCTGAAAAGAAAAAAAGCAAACAGCCCCATTACTAAGTGGCAAAAGATATGAATAGACAGTTCTCAAAAGAAGACATACGAGCAGCCAACAGATACATGAAAACATGTTCAAACTCACTAGTCATCAAAGAAACGAAAATTAAAACTACACTGAGATACAAGCTAACTCCAGTCAGAATAGCCATCATCAATAATTCAAAAAATAACAGATGCTGGAAAGGATATGGCAAAAGGGGAATACTTCTACACTATTGGTGGGAGTGGGAGCTAGTACAGCCTCTGTGGAAAACAGTGGGCGATTCCTAAAGTTCTAAAAATCGACCTTCCATAAGACCCTGCAATGTCCCTACTGGGAATATACCTGGAAGGACTCAAATCACTCTATAAAAAAGATACCTACACACAAATGTTTATTGCAACATTGTTCACAATAGCAAGAACATGGAAGCATCTGTGCTGCCCATCAAAAAGGACTGGATAATAAAAATGTGGTACATATACACAATAGAATATTATGCAGCCATAAAAAAGATCAAAATCATGACTTTGTAGCAACCTGGATGGACTTAGAGTCTATAATACTGAGTGATCTTTCATCAAAAAAAGAACTGAGTATCACATATTCTCACTCATAAGTAGACCTTGAACAACTATTGTAATACTATAAGAAAAGGATTGACAGTAGCAGGAAACTGCAGGGGGATGTTGGGGCGGGGAGTGTGATTCACAGTAGTGGGAATCTGCCTGGGGAAGAGGAGGCACACCTCATCAACAAGGGTACCTGCACAATGAATATTTGTATGCCTAACCCCAGAATTGTACCCCACAATTTTAAACCAAAAATGTTAAGTTAAAAAAAGTTATAATAATCAAAACAGCCTGGTATTGGTACAAGAACAGGCATATAGACGATGGAATAGAATTGAGATCCAGAAGCAAAATCTCAATTTCTCAACCAATACATCTTCGACAAAGACTCCACCAACAAACACTGGGAGAGGAGGACCTATTCAGTAAATGGTGCTGGAAAAACTGACTACCACATGCAGAATAAAATAAGACCCCTACCTATCACCATAAACTAAAATCAACTCTAAATAGATCAAAGACCTAAATGTAAAACCTCAAACTGTGAGAACCTTGGAAATGCAGAAGACACCATTATGGAAATTGGAACTAGCAACCAATTCCTGATCAAAGCCCCAAGTGCCCATGCCATAAGAGATAAGATAGACAAGTGGAACCTCATCAAACTGGCAAGCTTCTGCAAAGCCAAAGAAACTATCCCGAGAGCAGGGAGACAGCCTACAGACTGGGAAAAATATTTGCAACTCTATGTCTAATAAAAGCCTAAAATCTAGGAACTACTAGGAACTCAAACATGCTGAAAAGAAAAAAACAAACAGCCCCATTACTAAGTGGGAAAAAGATGTGAGTAGACAGTTCTCAAAAGACGTACAAGCAGCCAACAGATACATGCAAACAAGTCCAGCCTCACTAGTCATCAAAGAAATGAAAATTAAAACTACACCAAGATACCACCTAACTCCAGTCAGAATGACCATCATCAATAACAAAAAATAATAGATGCTGAAGAGGATGTGATGAAAGGGAACACTTCTACACTGTTGGTGTGATTGTAAACTAGTACAGCCTCTGTGAAATCAGTGTGGCGATTCCTAAAAGTTGTAAAAATTGACCTTTCATATGACCCCGCAATCCTCCTTCAGGGACTGTACCAGGAAGAACTCAAATCACTCTATAAAAAAGATAACTGCACATGTATGTTTATCGCAGCATTGTTCACAAGAGCAAGAACACGGATCCAAATGTACTGCCCATCAAAAGAGGACTTGATTTTTAAAATGTGGTACATGTACACAATGGACTATTATGCAACCATAAAGAGTAACAAAATCATGAACTTCGCAGTAAGCTGTATGGACTTAGAGTCTATAATAGAGAGTTATCTTTCACAGAAACAAAGAACTGAGTATTACATGTTCTCACTTATATGTGAACCTTGAACAACCATCTTAATACTAAATGAAAAGTAGTGGAAAACTTCAGGGGAGGGGGGAAGGTGGGCTTGGCAGTAGTGGGAATCAGCCTGGGGAAGGGGGCGCAAATCTCATCAACAAGGGTGCTTGCATAATGAATATTTGTATACCTAACCCTGAATTGCACCTCACATTTTTTTCTTTTTTTAATATTTATTTATTATAAAGATGTGGGGTACAATTCAGGGTTGAGTATACAAACATTGATTTTGCAGGTACCCTTGTTGATGAAGTATGTCCCTCCCTTCCCTAGCAGTTTCACTTAACTGCCAATTCCACTCCTCCTCCCCTGACAGTTTCCCACTACTACCAAGCCCTCTCTTATAGTATTAAAATAATCGTTCAAGGTCTGCTTATAAGTGAGAACATACGGTACTCTGTTCTTTGTTTCTGTGATAGATCACTGAGTATGATTAACTCTAAATCCATCCAAGTTGCTGCAAAATCCATACGTTTGTCCTTCTTTATGGCTGCATAATATTCCATTATGTATATGTACCACATTTTTTAATGCAGTTCAGCTTCAATGAGCAACACGTTTGGTTCCATGTTTTTGCTATTGTGAATAGAGCTGCAACAAACATACGTGTGCAGGTATCTTTTTTGTAGAATGTTTTGAGTTCTTCCAGGATATTCCTAATAGTGGAATTGCTGGGTCATATGGAAGGTCAATTTCTAGTTCTTTCAGAAATCGCCACACTGTCTTCCAAAGAGGCTGTACCAGTTTGCATTCCCACCAGCAGTGTAGAAGGGATCCTTTTTCTCAGCATCCTTGCCAGCATCTGTTGTTGTTGTTTTTATTAATGATGGCCATTCTTACTGGAGTTAGGTGGTATCTGAATGTGGTTTTGATTTGCATTTCTCTGATGATGAGTGAGGCTGAGCACTTTTTCATGTCTGTTGGCTGCCCATGTATCTTCTTTTGAAAAGTGTCTATTCATATCTTTTGTCCACTTTTTACAGGAACTGTTTTTTTTAATTTTTTTTTACTTTTGGTGTGTTTGAGTTCCTTGTAGATCCTAGATGTAGGCCTTTGTCAGATATACAGCTGGCAAATATTTTTTCCCATTATGTGGGCTGTCTCCCTGCTCTCTCGATGGTTTCTTTTGCTTTCCAGAAGCTCGTTAGTTTGATGAGGTCCCACTTGTCTATCTTACTTCTTAGGGCATTGACCTTTAGGGTTCTGAATAGGAATTTGTTCCCAGTTCCAGTTTCCATAAGCGTGTCTCCTGCCTTTTCTGAGATTCTCATAGTTTGAGGTTTTATGTTTAGGCCTTTGATCCATTTAAAGTCAGCCGGTTCAGTGGCTCAGCCTGTAATCCCGCGCCTTTGGGAGGCTGAGGTGAGTGGACAGCCTGAACCCGCAGGTTCGAGACCCGCCTGGGCAACTTGGCGAGATCTCATCTCTACAATAAATAAAAAAATTAGCCGGGTGTGGTAGCGTGCACCTGTAGTTCCAGCTACTTGGAAGGCTGAGGCGGAAGGATCACTGGAGCCCAGCGGGTCAAGGCTGAGGTGGCCGGGAGCTGCCACTGCACTCCAGTCTGGGTGACAGAGTGAGACTCCAACTCAAAAAAGAAAAAAAAGAATTAAAGTTAATTTTTGTGTATGGTGATAGGTAGGGGTCCTATTTCAATCTTCTGCATGTGTTCTGCCAGTTTTCCCAGCACCATTTACTGAATAGGTTCTCCTGTCCCCAGTGGTTGTTGAAGAAGGCTTTGTTGAAGATGAGTTGATTGAGAAATTGAGGTCTTACTTCTTATATCTCTATCCTGTTCCATGCTTATTCTTGTACCAATACCAGGCTGTTTTTATTATTGTAGCCTTAAAGTAAAGTTTAAAGTCTGAACGTGTGATACCTCCCACTTTGTTTCTTTTGCTAAGGATTGCTTTGTCTATTCATGGTAGTTTATGATTCCATATTAATTTCTGTACTGTCATTTTCAGGTCTAAGAAGAATGATGTTGATAATTTAATGGATATTGTGCTGAATCTGTGGTTTGTCTTCTGTAGGATGGACATCTTAACAATGTTGATTCTTCCTATCCATGAGCATGGAATATTTTTCAATTTGTTTGTGTCTTCTTGGATTTCTTTGAGTAGTATTTTGTAGTTTTCATTGTAATGGTCATTTATTTCTCTGGTTAGAAAGATGCCAAGGTATTCTTTTTTGTGTGTGTGGCTATTGTGAATGGGATTGTGCTTTTTATTTGGTTCTCTATCTGCTTGTTATTGGTGTATAAGAATGTAACTGTCTTTTGCACATTATTGTGTACCCCAAGACTTTTTCAAAGTCCTTTATCAGTGAAATCAGGTTTTTGTTAGATTCTCTTGGATTCTGTAAGCATAGGATCATATTGTCAACAAAGAGGGATAACTTAACTTCCTCTTTTTCTATTTTGATACGCTGATTTTCTTGCCTTGTCTAATTGCTCAAGCTAGAACTTCCAACACAATGTTGAGCAGAAGTAGTGAAAATGGGCAACGGTGTCTTCTTATAGTTTTCAGGGAAGTGTTTCCAGTTTCTGTTCAATTAGCAATATGTTGGCTATGGGTATATCAGAGATGATGCTTATTACTTGGGTGTATATTCCCTTTTTTATCTAGGTGTTTGGTGGTTTTTATCATGAAGAAACCCTGGATTTTATCACAACCCTTTTCTCCATCTAATGATGTGGTTTTTTATTTCTACATCTGTGGATGTATTTAATTACATTTATGGTGTTGTAGGTGCTGAACCAGCCCTGTATCCTGGGGATGAAGTTTACTTGGTCACTGGGATGACTTTTGAGATATGATGTTGGATCCAATTTGCAACAATATTATTGAGAATTTTTGCAGCTATGTTCATCAGGAATATTGGCCTGTAGTTCTCTTTCTTTGTTGGACCGTTACCTGGTTTGGATGTTAGTGTGGTGGTAGCTTCATACAATGATTTCAGGAGAATTTCATCTTTCTCAATTGCCTGGAATACTTTCAATAGGATTAGCATCAGCTCTGCTTTGTACGTTTTATAGAATTTCTCTGGATAGCCATCTGGTTCAGGGCTTTTTTTTTTTTTTTTTGTAGGTAGTTTCCTAAGGATGAAGTCAATTACCTGGTTGTTATTGTTCTATTTAGTTTCTCAATGTCTTCTTGTTTCAATCTTGAAAGGTTGTGTGATGTCAGAAAGTCCTCCATTTCATTTAGGTTGTCAAGATTGTTTCCATACAGGTGTGCATAGTAACCTCTGATAATATTTTGTATTTCTTCGAGGTCAGTTGTGATTTGAACTTTTGCGTTTCTGATTTTGTTAATTTGGGCTTTTTCTCTCTTTTCCTTGGTCATTTTGGCTAGATGCCCATCAACCTCTTTTATTATTTCAAAGAACCAGATTTTCGTTTTGTTTATTTTTTTCTATGACAATTTTGTCTTCTATGTCTCATAGCTGGGCTTTTACATTGGTGATCTGGATGCTTCTGCTAAAGTTAGTGTTGTGGTGGTATGTCTTTCCAGCTCCTTGAGTTGATTTCTTAAGCTGTCAACTTGTGATCTTTCCATTTTTTGAAGTGTCGTTTAAGAAATATAAATTCCCCTCTTAGAATTGCATTCATGGCACTAGAGATTTTGGTAAAATGTTTCTTCATTTTCATTTGTATCCAGGAATATTTTAATTTCTATTTTGATTTCTGTATTGGCCTAGGCGTTGTACCATATCATGCTGTTTAGTGTCTATGTCTTTGTGGATTTGGGGGAATTTTGTTGGTGTTAATGTTTATTTTTATTCCTGTGGTCTGAGAAGGTGCATGGCAGTACTTCTATCTTATGAAATTTGTTAATGCTTGATTTATGGCCAAGGTTGTGATTGCTCTTCTAGCACATTCCATGTGGTGATGAGTAGAATGTATATTCTGTGTTTGCTGGGTAGAATATTCTGTAGATATCTATTAAATTCATGTGTTCAAGTGTCAATTTGTGGTTTAGGATCTCTTTGTTAATTTTTGCTTCGATGATCTATCTAGGGTTGTTAGTGGGTATTTAAGTTCCCAGCTACAATAGTGTTAGAGTCAATATCTGCTTTTAATTTACTTAGTAGTTGCTTTATAAATGCTGGTGTTCTTGTGTTTAGTGCATATATGTTTAGAATGGATATTTCTTGCTGATGGATTGAATCTTTTATCATTATGTAGTGTCCTTCTGTATTTTTTTAAAGATTTTTGATAGCTTTAAGGTTGTTTTTTCTGATGTTAAGATCATGACTCCTGCTTTCTTTTGTAATCATTACCTGGAAACTCATTTTCCATCCTCTAACTTTTAGTCTATGTGCATGCTTTGTGGTGAGTTGAGTTTCCTGGATGCAGTAAATTATTGGGTCATGTTTTTTTTTTTTCCCCAGTTTACCTTTCTGTGGTTTTTCAGTGGTGTATTTAGTCCATTCACATTCAGGCTGATTATTGAAATGTGATGGTTTATCCCTATCATGAGGGTCTTATAAAGTTTTTTGTTTCCTTTTAGTATTTGGATTTATGTATGCATGTGTTTTTAAGTTTACAGTCACAGTGTATTCTCTATTTATTCTGTGTTCTGCTATTCTCTTGGCAAGTCCATGATCATTTTTTGTTTTGTTTCTTCTGTGCTTAACACATTTTTAAGTATCTCCTGTAGAGCTGGTCTGTAAGTTGCATTATCTTTTGGGGATTGAATGCCTGGGAAGGATTTTAATTAACCATTGCTGATGAAACTGAGCTTTACTGGTAGAAAATTCCTTGGTTGAAATTGTTTGTCTTTGAGGACTTTGAGTATTGGACTCTAGTCCCTTCTAGCTTGCAGTTTTTCTGCTGATAGATATGCTGCTATTCCAATATGTTTTCCTCAAGAGTAGTCTAAACTTTCTCTTTTGCTACCTTTAGGATTTTTTCTTTTGTACCTACTTTGTTAGGCAAATTACTATGTGTCTAGGGTTGGTCTTCTCATTTGGTATCTCGTGTGAGTTCTCTATCTCTTGTGTTTGGATGGTCCCTTCTCTGATGAGATGGAGAAACTTTTCTTGTATAACCTCCTGGAATACTTGCTCCAATGTACTCTTCATTTCCCTTTCTTCTTCTGGGATATCAATCAGGCATAGATTCAACCTCTGATATAATCGCATATCTCTTAGAGACTTTGTTCTTTCTTTATGAGTTTTCTTTCTTGTTTTTTACAGATCAGGTTTACTCTGTGTTTTGTCTTCAAGTTTTGAGAGTCTTTCTTCTGCTTGATTATTCTGATTTCCATGCTTGTCATCTTGTTATTTATTTCCTAGATAAATATTTCTGTGGCCAAAATCTCTGATAAAAGTTATTTCAGTGTTGTTTCTTGCCTTTCCTGAGTCTTATTTACTCTATCCATCCATTCCTTAATCCCTGTTATATTCTGGGGCCAGTCATTGGTGACTTGCTTTATTTGGTCACTGAGATCTCAATTTTCTGGTGTTTTCTCTTTGTTACACTGGGAATTGCCTGTGTTCTTCCATTGGTTTTTCCTCATTTGTGGCAGATCTTTTTCTTTTCTCATTAGTTTCATTATTCATTGGCAATGGGGGAGACTTTCACTTCAGATATTTATTCAGCTCTCTATTCTTCCCTGATCAGGGTTCTTAATTTGCTCTATTTTAAAACAGGACTGTGGGTGAAAAACTATGCTGTCTCTTGTAGTTTTAGAGCTGAATAGATGGAGGATGAGGAGTTAGGCTTCAGAAACGACTTGCAAGACACAATGTCACTGATTGTGGTATGAGTTCCCTGAGACCCACTCCCCACCACCACTCTATATGATGATTCAGTGGGTACATGTGTATAACGCCTGAGTCCAAGGTATAGTAACAGCAATGAGGAGAACAGAGAAAAGTAGAATGAAATAATATGGACATAAACTTGAAAAAAGACAAAAGACACACAGAACAAAAAAAGCAAAGAAACCAAAGCAAAGAACAATTAAGCATGTGTACGTGCACACACACACACCCACACACACACACACACACACGCACACATCAAAGCAAACTGGAAAAACAACAAAACAAAACAAAAAATAAAAACAAAAATAAAAGGAATTCAAATCAATCCCTCACACATATTTTCACACACACATTATACTAAAAAAAGAGAAGAACAAAAATGCAAAAGAAAACCAATGAAAAACTGAAAGATGAGCTCTCAATTATTCACATACACACATAAACAGAAAACATAATATGAAAGAAGAAAAAGTAAAAAGAGAAAAGGATTGGGAGATGCAGATCAAACCCTCACATACACATTTATGCACAAGGGAAAAATATTTGAAAAAATAAATAAAATGGTGGAGCTTATCCATGACTTTTAGAGTACAAGGAAGCCAGAGATCTGCATATACAACAGCAGTTACAGGGCAACTATACAGAGTTTGGAGATAACAGGGATTTTAATGTGTGCATTTTATTGCAAGGCCTTAATGAGGGGAACAAACCTTGGGGAGCATGGAAAGATGACTGCCTTTTTCGTTAGATTGAGAGTTAGTGAAAGACGTTTACAATTACCTTTATTATTTTTATTTTTTATTTTTTTGAGTTGGAGTCTCACTCTGTCATCCAGACTGGAGTGCAGTGGCCACTCCCGGCCACCGCACCCTTGATCTGCTGGCTCTGGCGATCCTCCCACCTCAGCCTTCAAGTAGCTGGAACTACAGGTACACACTACCACACCCAGCTCATTTTGATTTTTTAATTGTAGAGATGAGTCTTGCCAAGTTGCCCAGGCAGGTCTCGAACCTGCAGGCTCAGGTAATCCACTTACCTCAGCCTCCCAAAGGCGCAGGATTACAGGCTGAGCCACTGAGCCTGGCTCTACAATTACCCCCTTTTAATTTAACTTTTAAAAAATTTTTATTGTAAAGATGTGGGGTACAATTCAGGGTTAGGTATACAAACATTGATCATGCAGGTACCCCTGTTAATGAGGTATGCCCCTCCCTCCTCTAGCAGTTTCCCTCAACTGCCAATTCACCCCCTGCAACAGTTTCCCATTACTGCCAATCACTTTCTTATAGCATTATAATTGTTCAAGATCATCTTATGAGTGACAACATATGGAACTCTGTTCTTTGTTTCTGTGATAAATCACTGAGTATGATAGACTCCAAATTCATCCAGGTTGCTGCAAAGTCCATATATTTGTCGTTCTCTATCATCCACTTGTTTTCTTTTTTTTATAATCGATATTTTTTATTTTGATATTGTGGGTGCATTCAAGGGTTAGGTATACAAATATACTTCATTCAGGCCCTCTTATTGATAATTGGTGTCTCCCCATCTCCAGACAGATGTTTACTACCATTACTCCCATCTCCCCTCCATAGTTTCCCAACACTGTCAGTCATTTTCTTATAGTAGTGCATTGGATGATCAAGGTCCACTACACAAGTGAGAATATGTGGTACTCAGATCTTTGTTTCTGTGAGAGGTCACTTAGTATTATACACTCTAGCTCCATCCAGGTTGCTGCAAAATTCATGATTTTGTTCTTTTTCATGGCTACATAGTATTCCGTCGTGTATATGTACCACATTTTTAAAATCCAGTCCTTTTTTGATGGACAGCATGCTTGGTTCCAGGTTCTTGCTATTGTGACCAATGCTGCAATAAACATTCGCGTGCAGGTATCTTTTTTATAGAGTGATTTGAGTACTTCAGGATATATTCCCAGTAGGGGATTGCAAGGTCATATGGGAGGTTGATATTTAGAGCTTTTAGGAATCACCACACTGCTTTCCACAGAGGTTGCACTAGTTTACACTCCCACCAACAGTGGAGAAGTGTTCCCTTTTCGCCACACCCTCTCCAGCAGCTGTTATTTTTTGAGTTGTTGATAATTGCCATTCTGACTGGGGTTAGGTGGTATCTCAGTGTGGTTTTGATTTGCATCTCCCTGATGATTACTGAGGTTGAGCATTTCTTCACGTGTCTGTTGGCTGCTCAGATGTCTTCCTTTGTGAAGTGTCTGTTCATATCTTTTGCCCACTTTATACTGGGGTTGTTTGTTTTTTTCTTTTCAGCATGTTTGAGTTCCTTGTAGATCCAGGTTGTTAAGCCTTTGTCAGACCTGGTGCTGGCAGATACTTTTTCCAAGTCTGTAGGCTGTCTTCCTGATCTCTTGATGGTTTCTTTGGCTTTGCAGAAACTTGTCAGTTTAATGAGGTCCCACTTGTCTATCTTATCCCTTGTGGCCTGTGGGTTTTGAGTTTTGTTCAGGAATTGGATGCCACTTCCAATTTCTATGAGGGTATGTCCTTCATTTTCTAAGGTTCTTATGGTTTGAGGTTTTATATTTAGGTGCCTGATCGATTTGGAGTTAATTTTTATGTATGGGGATAAATAGGGGTCCTGTTTCAATCTTCTGCATGTGGTAAGCCAGTTTTCCCAGCACCATTTACTGAATAGGTTCTCCTCTCCCCAGTGGTAGGTGGTGGAGGCTTTGTCAAAGATGAATTGGTTGAGAAATTGAGGTCTTGCCTCTGGAATCTCAATTGTATTCCATTGGTCTACATGCCTGTTCCTATACCAATACCAAGCTGTTTTGATGATTGTAATTTTATAGTGAAGTTTGAAGTCTGGCAATGTGATACCACCGGCTTTGTTTGTATTTTTTTTTTGTTAGGATTGTTCTGGCTATTCTTGGTCATTTGTGTTTCTATATGAATTCCTGTATTGTTTTTTTCTAGGTCTGAGAAGAATGTTGCTGGTAATTTGATAGGTATTGCATTGAATTTGTAGATTGCCTTAGGTAAGATGGACATCTTCACAATGTTGATTCTTCCAATCCATGAGCATGGGATATTTTTCCACTTGTTTGTGTCATCTTTGATTTCTTTGAGCAGAGTTTTGTAGATTTCATTGTAAAGGTCTTTCATGTCTCTGGTTAGGAAGATGCCAGGTATTTAATTTTTTTCTGGCTGTTTTGAACGGAATTGTGCTTCTTATTTGGGTTTCTGTTTGTTTATTATTGGTGTAAAGAAATGCGATTGTCTTTTGCACATTTATTTTATATCCTGAGACTTTGCTGAAGGCCTTTATCAGTGTAAGGAGGTTTTTGACAGATTCTCTTGGGTTTTCAAGGTATACAATCATTTCATCTGCAAAGAGAGATAATTTGACTTCCTCTTTTCCTATTTGGATACACCTGATTGCCTTCTCTTCTCTGATTGCTCTAGCCAGGACTTCCAATACTATGTTAAACAGGAGGGTGAGAGTGGGCATCCTTGTCTTGTTCCAGTTTTCAGGGGAAATGGTTCCAATTTTTGTCCATTTAGGAGTATGCTGGCTGTGGGTTTCTCATGGATGGCTTTTACTACTTTGAGGTATGTTCCCTGTATGCCTAGATGTTCAAGGGTTTTTAATCAAGAAGGGGTGCTGGATTTTATCAAAAGCTTTTCTGCATCTAATGATATAATCCTGTGGTTTTTGTTTTGACATCTGTTGATGTATTTAATTACATTTATTGTTTTACAAATGTTGAACCTGTCTTGCATCCCAGGGATGAATCCTACTTGGTCATAATGAATGATATTTGAGATGTGTTGTTGAATCCGGTTTGCTAGGATATTGTTGAGAATTTTAGCGTCTATGTTCATCAAAGATATTGTCCTGTAGTTCTCTTTTTTTGTTGGGTCTTTACCTGGCTTGAGTATCAATGTGATGTTAGCTTCATAAAATGATTTGGGGAGGGTTCCATCTTTCTCAACCACCTGAAATAGCTTCAGTAGCATTGGAATAAGTTCCTCCTTAAATGTCTTGCAGAATTCTGCTGGAAAGCCATCTGGTCCGGGGCTGTTTTTTGTAGGTAGTTTTCTTATTACATAGTCAATTTCCTTGATTGTTATTGGTCTATTTAAGGTCTCAATTTCTAATTGTTTCAACCTAGGCAGGTTGTGTGATGACAGAAAGTCCTCCATTTTCTTGAGGTTTTCAAGCTTGTTTCCATACAAGTGTACATAGTAGTCTCTGATGATCTTTTGTATTTCTTCACGGTCAGATGTGACTTCATCTTTTGTGTTTCTGATTGTGCTTATTTGGAGTTTTTCTTTCTTTTTCTTGGTCAGTCTAGCTAGGGGACCATCAATCTTGTTTATCCTTTCAAAGAACCAGCTTTTTGTTTCATTGATTTTTTGTATTGTCTTTTTGTCTTCTATGTGCTGGATTTGGGCTTTTATCTTGGTGATCTGGATTCTTCTGCTGAAATTAGGGTTTTTGTGGTCTTGCTTTTCCAACTTCCTTAGGTGGCTTGTTAGGCTATTAATTTGTGTTCCTTCCAATTTCTTCATGTGTATTTGTAGGGTTATAAATTCCCCTCTTACTACAGCTTTTAAGGTGTCGCAGAGATTTTGGTAAGATGTTTCTTCATTTTCATTTGTTTCCAGGTATCTTTTGATCTCTGTTTTGATTTCATCATTGATCCAGGAGTTGTTTAGCATCATGCTGTTTAGTGCCCATGGCTTTGTGAGTTTTGGGGGAACCTTGTTGTTGTCAATGTTTATTTTTATTCCACTGTGGTCCGAGAAAGTGCATGGCAGAATTTCAGTCTTTTTTAATTTGCTTATGCTTGATTTATGACCGAGAATGTGGTCGATCTTGGAATATGTCCCATGCGGTGATGAGTAGAATGTGTATTCTCTGGTCTTTGGATGGAGTGTTCTGTAGGTATCAATTAAGTCCATTTGGTCCAGAGTCACATTGAGGTTCTGAATCTCATTGCTGAATTTTTTGTCCTGATGATCTGTTGAGGGTTGTGAGTGGGTATTAAAGTCCCCAGTTATGATAGTGTTAGAATCAATATCTTTCTTTAGTTTTCCTAGGAGTTGCTTTGTAAAAGTTGGTGCACCTATATTAGGTGCATATATGTTTAGGATAGATATTTCTTGCTGATGGAGTGAACCTTTTATCATTATGTAGTGGCCCTCTGTATCTTTTTTAATTTTTGATAGCTTAAATGGTATTTTGTCTGAAATTAGGATCACAACTCCTCCTTTCTTTTGTGTTCCATTTGCCTGGAAATTTGTTTCCCATTCTCTTACTTTGAGTCTGTGCATGTCCTTTCTAGTGAGATGGGTCTCTTGAAGGCAGTATATTGTTGCCTGGTGATATTTTATCCATTTTGCCATTCTATGTCTTTTCAGTGGTGCATTTAGTCCATTCACATTTAGGCTAATTATTGAAATGTGAGAGTTCATCCCTAACATATAGTTCTTTTAGAGTTGTTGCTCCACTTGGTTTACTGTCTTTCTTTTGTTTTGGGGGTTGGTTCATATGTATTTTATTCTTTTTCCTGTTCTCTTGTGAAAAATGTTGCTCTTTTTTCCCCCTTTTCTTCTGTGTTTAATACTTTCTTAAGTATTTCATGTACAGGTGGTTTGGTGGCAGTGTAGGTTCTTAGGGATTGGATATCTGGGAAAGATTTTAATTCTTCCTCACTGATGAAGCTTAATCTGGCAGGGTAGGTTATTCTTGGTTGAAATTGTTTATCTTTTAGGACTTTGAAGATAGGCGCCAAGCTCTCTTAGCCTGCAGGGTTTCTGTAGATAAATCTGCTGCTATTCTAATTGTTTTTCTATGGTAGGTAATCTGACCTTTATCTCTTGCTGCCTTTAGGATTTTTGCTTTTATGCCTACTTTGTTTAGGCTAATTACTATGTGTCTAGGAGTTGGTTTTCTCATTTCTTGTCTTGCAGGGGTTTTCTGGATCTCTTGTGTTTGAGTTTCTGCATCACTGATTAGATAAGGGAAGTTTCTTGAATGATCTCATGGAAGGTTTGTTCCAATGTCACCTCTGTCTCTTTTTCTGCCTCAGGCAGTCCAATTACTCTTAGGTTAGGCCTCTTGAGGTAATCGCTTATCTCTTGAAGGTTTTTTTCTGTCTTTTTGAGCTTTTTTCCTGTGTTTTTGAGAGTTTGGGTTATTTCTATATTTTGGTCCTCAAGCTCTGAGATTCTTTTTTCTGCTTGGGTGATTCTGTTTTCCATGTTTATCAGTTTATTGTTTATTTCATTCACAGTATTCTTTATTACTGTTATCTCAGATATCAGCTCCTTTCTAGTTTCTTCTTGAGTCTCTTCAATTCTTTTTAATCTCTCCATTAATTTCTTGATGTCTAGGGTTGTATTTTGAGACCATTCATTCTGGGCGGGGCTTTTCATTGTTTGCATTCCAAAGTCAGTTTTCTCAGTGTCTGTCCTCCCAGGAGTCTGGGACAGACCCATATTCTTCTTTTGGTTTTTCTTCATTTGTGTAGATTTTTCTCTCTCGTCCCATAGTGGATCAAGTTCCTGAGATCTAATCTCCAGCCTCTCTCCTCTCTTTCTACTGCAGGCAGTTAGCTTGTTGCCTAGGAGATCTGTGACCCTAGTCACTATTCAGCATAGGAGAGGGGCTTTGTCTCCTGTTAATGATGTCACCGTGGGAACCAAGGTGGAGGCTCTCCTAGGTGAGTGGGGTGATGCGATGTAAATATGCCTTGAAAATGGCGGAGGTGGTGGTTTGCTTTTAGGGGGCTCCTGTGGGTCTCTAGGTGAGACCAACTTCACAGCTGGGTGCTGGGTCTGGGGTGCCTCCAGCTGGCTGGGGTGTAGGACAGGATCGGCCATTTCCTCCTCTGGAGCTGGAAGCCTGCAATCGGCACCTTACACCAGCTTGGGGTTCTGCCCCCTTACACAGGCTTGTGTGTCACACAGGCTGAGTGCCTCAGCCAGGGTGGACCAGGGGTTTCCAATCTCCAAAGCTCCAGAGGGCAGGTAGTGGCTCTGGGTCCCTCCCAGGGCACTTTAGCCAGAAATGGGACCAGTATCTCTAAGGGGCGGGCACTCAGAGCCTCCCTGCATGACCGGCAGCTTTGCGTTGGGTGCTGGTCTCCACACTGTGGCCGGGGATGGAGCTGTGATCCGGGATTTGGAATTCCCCAGCCAGCCAGAATCACATATAGTGGAGCAGCCGGTCCAGCAGTGATGTCTGGCCCTGCATGGGACCAAAAGTCCCCAATCCTTGTACCAGTGCGGATGGAGGTGGGCAGGGGGTGCAGGAAGAAAAGTTATAGTCTTTTTGGGAAACTCATGTTCGGAGAATCTCAGGGATCCATCTATGTGGTCGCCATCTTGCCATCTCTACAATTACCTTTTAAAATACCAAAATAAAAAGAAAAATATCTTCCCTGACAAGCTACATTTATTAGTCATTTATGTTTCCATATTTTAATAAAGAAAAAATATACAAAAATTAAAGCTTCTTAATTCATTTAACAAATATTATCAAGTACCTACTGGGTCCCAGGTATTGTACTATGTGCTGGAAAACAAGAGAAAACTGACTGCTTTTCAAAAACATTTTATTTGAAAATAATTATGGGATCACAATAAGTTGCAAAATGTATGGAGAGGTTCATGTACCCTTAGCAAGTGTCTCTCAAAGGTCCTATCTTAAGGAACTATGGTACAATATTGAAAACAATAACTCAATATTGGTACAGTGTGTGTATTTATGCTGATCTAATTTTATCACATGTGTAGATTTTGTGTAACCAATGTCAAACAATTAAGATGTAGAGCTACTCCATAACCACAAAAGATCTCTCTCATGCTATTTGGTACAGTCACATAATCCAAATACTCCTACCATTCCTAACCCCTGAAAATCACTAATCTAGCTGCTGTCCCCATATTTGGTTATTTTTGGAATGTTATATAAATGTAATCATACTGTATATGAACTTTTGTGATTGGTTTTTTTTGCATAGCGTGATAGTTTGAGACCGACCCAAGTTAATACTTATATCAACAGTTTGTTTCTTGTTATTGCTGAGGAGTGTACTATGGTATATGATTATCACAGTTTGTTTAGCTATTCATTGATTGAAGGACATTCTGATTGTTTCAAATTTTTAAGGCATTATAAATAAAGCTGCAATAAACAATTATGTGTGGGTATTTGTGCAAGTATGAGTTTTTATTTACCTGGGGTAAATGCCCAAAAGTAAAACACTTGGGTCATATGGTAAGTGTATATTTCGTTTTTAAGAAACCACCAATCTGGTTTGCAGAGTAGTTGTACCATTTTGCATTCTACTATCAATATATGAAATTCAGGTTCTCCGCATCTTTGCCAGTATTGGACATTATAACATTTAAAAAAATTTAACTGTTCTAATAGTTATGGGATACTATCACATTATGGTCTTAATTCAATCTTCTGCATGTGGTCAGCCAGGTCTCCCAGCACCATTTAATGAATAGGTTCTACTCTCCCCAGTGGTTGTTGGAGGTTTTGTCAAAGATGAGTTGGTTGAGAAATTGAGGCTTTGCTTCCGGAATCTATATCCTGTTCCATTGTACCAATACCAGGCTGTTTTGATTACTGTAGCCTTACAGTACAATTTGAAGTCTGTAAGTGTGACACCTACTGCTTTGTTTCTCTTGCTAAGGATTTTTTTGGCTATTCGTGGTCTTTTATGTTGCCATATGCATTTCTGTATTGTCATTTCCAGGTCTGAGAAGAATGATGTTGGTAAGTTAATGGGTATTGCATTGAATCTGTAGATTGCCTTTGGTAGGATGGACATCTTAACATTATTGAGTCTTCCTATCCATGAGCATGGAATATTTTTCCATTTGTTTGTGTTCCCTTGGATTTCTTTAAACACTGTTTTGTAATTCTTATTGTAAAGGTCGTTCACTTCTCTGTTTAGGACGATGCCCGAGGTATTTCATTTTATTGTGGCTATTGTGAATGGGATTGTGCTTTTTATTTGCATCTCTGCCTTCTTGTTGTTGTTGTATAGGAATGCAGCTGTCTTTTGAACATTTATTATGTACCCTGAGACTTTCTCAAAGTCTGTTATCACTGTCAGCAGGTTTTTGACAGATTCTCTTAGATTTTCAAGGTATAGGATCATATCATCAGCAAAGAGGGATAACTGATTTCCTCTTTTCCTATTTGGATACCCCTGATTTCCTTATATTGTTGAATTGCCTGAGCTAAGACTTCCAACACAATATTGAACAAGAAGGGTGAGAGCAGGCAGCCTTGTCTTGTTCCAGTTTTCAGGGGGAAATGATTCTAGTTTCTGTCCATTTAGCAATATGTTAGCTGTGGGCTTGCTGTAGATGGCACCTACTATTTTGAGGCATGTTCCTTCTATACCTAGGTTTTGAGGGTTTTGATCAAGAAGAGATGCTGGATTTTATCAAAAGCTTTTGTTGCATCTAATGAGGTAATCATGTGTTTCTTGTTTTTGCATCAATTGATATATTTAATGACATGTATGGTCTTGAGAATGTTGAACCAGCTCTCCATCCTGGGGATGGCCTACTTGGTCATGGTGTATGATTTTTGAGATGTGTTTTAGAACCAATTTGCTAGAATCTTGTTGAGGATATTTGCATTTATGTTCATAAGGGATATTGGCCTGTTGTTCTCTTTTTTTGCAGGATCTTTATCCAGTTGGGGTATCAGTGTAATGTTAGCTTCATAAAATGACTTGGGGAGAATTCAATCTTTCTCAATTTCCTGGAATACTTTTAATAGGATTGGTATCAACTCCTCCTTGTACATTTTGTAGAATTCTGCTGGAAAGCCTCCTGGTCCAGGGCTTTTTTTGGTAGGCAGTTTTCGTATGACAGAGTCAATTTCCTGGGTTGTTATTGGTCTATTTAGTGTCTCAATGTCTTCTTGATTCCACCTGGGGAGGATGTGTGATGTCAGAAAGTCCTCCATTTCATCTAGATTGTCAAGTTAATTTCCATACAGGTGTACATAGTAATCTCTGATAATCTTTTGTATTTCTTTGGGGTCAGTTACGCTTTGATCTTTTGTATTTTTGATTGTGTTTATTTTAGCTTTTTCTCTCTTTTTCTTGCTCATTCTGGCTAGGGGCCCATCAATTTCGTTAAATCTTTCAAAGTACCAGATTTGGGTATTGTTGATGTTTCTATGATATTTTTGTCTTCTATGTCCCATATTTGGGCTCTCATTTTTGTGATTTGGATTCATCTGATAAAGTTGGGGTTTGGTGGTCTTCTCTTTCCAGTTCCCTTAGGTGATGTGTTAGGCTTTCCACTTGTGATCTTTCCATTTTTTTGTTCTGTGCTTGTAGAGATATAAATTCTCCTCTTAGAACTGATTTCATGGCATCCCAGAGGTTTTGGTAAGATGTTTCTTCATTTTCAATTGTTTCCAGGAATCTCTTACTTCTTTCAGTGTTGCCCCCGTCATTGTTCATCAAGCTGTTTAATAGCCAATCTTTGTGGAATTTGGGAAAATGTTGCTGGTTTTGATTTTTATTTTTATTCTACTGTAGTCTAGCAATGTGCATAGCAAAT